>BQNB010080644.1:0-26926 GCA_026074375.1 Tanacetum coccineum
TCATGGTTTAGAAACTAGCTCGGTTTTGGGTTTCTAACTTGGATTTCTTGTAATTTCATGAGATGAGAATGAATATGGATTGAAAATGAAGTATATGACTTGCTTGAAACTTGTACTTAATATATTGTACTAGATTCATTAGAAAACGGAGGTAAAACGGCTATTTTGGATATCGTGCATTAATGCCTTATACATTATGCTTTAAAGGACTTGTACCTTATTTTAAAGAAAAGTATATTCAGATGAGATGTTATATTACTTGTACTTGAGCTTTGATTACTTGTACATTCATCTTAAATGTTTACATTACCCAAAATTAGGGTTTAGGCATAAATGTTAATGGTTTAAGCTCATTTGGTATTAACGTCGTGAAAACTACGTTAAATAGATAACGTATATGATAAAATGAATAACAAATTATTGTCTTGACATATTAGGATGTTACTTGATGTAAACATGCAAAGAATAGGCATAGGTTGTTACGAGAGCTCGTTTACCTTAGAAATGTAAACTATGATACGTAATGGAATGGAATGAAACGAAATTTTATTCCCGTAAAAAGTAGTACTTAATAAAGTAAGTAGATATTACATTGATAAAGATACTATAAATTTACGGGTTGTTATAACTTGATGATGAAAGTATTCTTCTCTTGCACTTGAGGAATTAAGCTTGGATCACTTGGAAACAAAGCTTTATGATTAAATGATCAAAGGATTTTGAAGAGGATATGTGGGTTGTTTAGAGCAGAAAGAATGAGTGCAAAAGGTAAGAAAATTATGGTGAAAAGTCCAGTATTTATAGGAAAAACTAGGGGAGCGTCTACCTAGGGCCGGTCCCCTTAAACAGGTGGGCGGTCCCCTTAATTTTAAGGAGGCCGGCCGTGTATTTAAGGGGACCGCCCTAGACTGGGGCTTCCCCAGTTTGTCTTTTGTGTAAGGAGAATTTTTTGGAACTTTTCTAGCCGTTTAAGGTCAAAAAATTTGAATTTCAAAATGTTTATTTTGAATAAAACATTTCTTTTAATTGTAGAAAATGTTTTGTAATGTTTTGTATTGTTTTGAAAATATTTACAATATTTTATAAAAGTGTGAGGTTGAATAAAAATTTCCTTTGATCATAAAATGCATTAAGCATTTATTTATTCATACCTTTAAGTGATGTAATTGTTGAAATGAGAGTTTACTATTAATTACTTGTTTGCGTTTAATTTTACGTTGAACGTTTTTATATTTTGTGATACAAAAGGATTTGATGATTATTTGAAGGCATATTACGAGATTAGTTAGTTGGAGAGTTTGGAGCGGAGGCGGTTGTGGAAGGGTAATCTCTTTTAACTCTAGGTGGTGGATGAGGTCGAATGAGGAGGAATTCAATCCAATTGATATGCTCACTTAAAGCAAGGAATTATTTTTAGGTAAAGATGCAACAAGGGCAATACCCAACATGGGTTTCAACTTGGTTGAAGTTGAGGGTGTGTGGTAAGTTTGGAGAGTAAGGTGATGAGGGGATGTTGTTTTGTTGTTGAGTGAGATGCATGGCTAAGAGGTTAGATAGTCTTGTAGTTGATTAATGTCATCAACTAGGCTTTCTCTATGGTATGTGCTTAATTACACATACTTTTTACCTCTAAAAACGAGCCTAAATGACCAAAAATGCACATAAAATGCCCTATATATGCTTGTTTTTGTGTTTATACTGTGCAGGTACCGGATATTCACTAAAGGATAAAATAAAAGCAAAACCGGACAAAACCGAGCACGGATTTGAAAAGAGCGCTTGAGATGGTTCATGATAAGGATGGTGTGTTTTTGGTATGGTGAAGTTTGTATTGACACATTTGATGTGTTTGCAAAGTTTGTTTCTTTCTCCAAATGGGTTTCACACTCATTTTGGCACCCTTTGATGGTTTTGGATGCTGGGTTAGTTATGAGATGTCATTATTGGGGATGATTGTGATGATTATGAATGAGGATGTATTATAGTGGAAGGAAAAGTAATTTGTCAAATGAACATTCAAAGGAATAAATCCAGAGAAATGTTTGTTAATTTAGGGAAATAGTAGCTAAGTCTAGAGGGTGTTTGGTTAAAAAGAAAAGGAAAATACTGTTTTTCCCATGTTTGCCTAGGCCGGTCCCCTTAATTAAGGGTTGGTCCCCATAAAATTAAGGGGGGCACCCTTTATGAATTAAGGGGACCGCCTATTGGGATTTAGATTCACAAAATTCGATTTTTCTTAAAATTTTTGTGTTGAGGGTTTTTTTTGGTGGTTAGTTTGCAGCAAGTCCATCCTTTTATGGAAATTAAGGTTTTTAGCACATAACATTTAAGCATTCAACATTCTATATATATATATATATATATGACAAGATGTAGGACAAAACTATTTCACATAATTTTAACATATACTCATATATGAATTGAGAACCAAAAAAAATGAAGAACATATATAAAATAGTAACAAGATATGATGCACAAAGAATTTTTCTTGTCAAGAGGGCTAAGTTAAGAATGAACTAAACTTATGTGCAAGTACTAGTGTGTGCCTAAATGCGATAAATGCGGAGTAGCAATTATTTCAACACTAAGACATGCAAAACCTAACAAATAATCCAAATGCTCCTTGATTTAATTTTGTTCTACCAAGATTGTCGAAAAATATATATTAGATTATATACTTTTCACAACAAGTAAGGCAATCATTATCAAAATTGAAAATGGTTTTGTAGCATATCTTAACAATATATGAAACTTGATTTTTATGTGCTCCTAGTTGTGAGAAGAACTTTTTAGAAAATAATAGATTGGGATTATTGTATATATGTATAATAAGATATGCATTGAGATAGAAGAATTAGTAGAAGTTTGTTTATAAACTTTTCCCAATCTTGTGTTTTTGTGTGAAATAGAAGCCTAGACTCAGAAAAGAAAAGAAAAAATTTTGTCAGTGGGTGGTCCCCTTAAAGTCTGGACGGTCCCCTTATAATTAAGGGGGCCGCCCTTTATGAATTTTGGGGGTCGCCATCTATTTGAAAAAATTTCTCAGGATTTTTGTCAAACAATGATTTCTTTATTATGCTGAAAACTTAATCAATTTGTTCCATCATTCCTAGGCCTAGACGTAAGTAGTTAAATGGCTCACGTTTAAGTGGTTTAGTTAGGATATCGGCTATGTTTGGTCCTTTCGATTACCTTTTCAATAGATATATTTTCCTTTGAACAGTATCGCGAAGTAGTGATGAATGAAACACACTGTGTTTTGTTCGTGAGTGTTGAATGGGATTCTTACTTAAGTCTATAGCCCCTTTGTTATCAGACATTATTGGAATATCGTCTAACCTAACGCCATAGTCTATGAGAGCTTGCTTCATCCATAGAGCTTGTTGACATGCCTTTCCGGCGCTTAATATTCCGCTTGCGGTTAGTGGAGATGGGAAGAGCTTTGCTTCTTTGAGAAAACCACGATGTTAGAACAATCATCCCATAAACTGCAAACACCACTAGATGCCTTGCGATCCACTAATCTCCGCATGATCCGAATCCGCATACACTATTGTTTCTATGCCGGATCCCTTAGGATACCATAATCCTAAATGCGTAGTGCTTTAATGTATCGGAAGATTACGTTTAACCGCTTCTAGGTGCGTGGTTTTAAGATCCTCATTGAAAGGCACAAAGGGCAAACACTAAACATGATCGCTGGTCGACTTGACCCGTTAGTATAATAACTACCTATCCATGCCGGTCTATATTTGGTATTATCTACGAACTCACCTTCTTCGTCTCTTGTGAGTTTGGTTTCGTAGACATAGGGGTCTTTATTGGCTTAGAGTCTTCTAGTCAAAATTTCTTAAGCATTTCTTAATATATTTGATTGATTAAACAATATTTCCATCATCTAATTGTTTTTATTTGTAACCTAAGTAGGAAAATTAGTTCCCCCATCTACTCATTTCAAACTCATCATGCAAATTGAAACTTGCAAAGTCATCATACATTTCTTGATAAGTGATCCGAATATAATGGTCATCAACAAAATAAGTTGGACAATAATAAAGATTGGAGTCTTCTTTTTATGAATATATAGTATCTACCATTCCCATAGGATTAAATATGTTTAATAAGAAAGGATTTACATCGATCATACCAAGAGTTAGGGCTTGTTTAGACCATAAAGAGTTTCTTAAGTTGTAGACATAATTAGGTTTGAGTAAGTCAATGAATCCCGAAGGTTTGTGCCCATAAACTCCGTCATTGATAAAACTTTAAGATGCACACATCCCTCCATTTGGTATAACATTAAAGTCTGGTGCGTAAGCAATAAGCTGAAAAGTATTCTTATGGACTCTAAGTCTAAGCTACTGTGCATATGTTACGTTGAATCAATTCCTTCGCTTGTTGATTATACCATTGGGCGACTAACCTAGCTTTGTTTCTAGTTACACACCATTTTCAATCGAGTTATTTTCTAGAACCCATTTTATCCTATAATGGTCATATCCATGGGTATTTGGGACAAGTTCCCAAACATCAATTTTGTTTGAATTGGTTTTAGTTCCTCTTGCATGCCATACCCAATTTTTATCTTATGTAATGCCTATTTAATTTTTAGGTTCTATATTTGTCGAAATAAAGCAAAAGAAAATTGCTTTTGTCTTGAGCTTGCGACCTAAGAGTTTTTTATTACATTACCAAAACGTTTCTAGGGGATGAGTTTTAGACTCTTTAATATTTACAATTTGATTATTTTCTAATGAAATGTCTTCAAGATTATTGCCTATGGGTTTTGTTTTACTAACCTCAATAGCTTCTTCTTTGACTAGCTCATCATCTTCTAATGGTGATGTTTTAGCGAGCGGAGAAGTTTCATTCGAAAGTTACATACACACTCTTCAACTTTCATTGTTTGTTTGTTAAGTATTATGTAAAAGCTAACGACTTGCGAATATCCTAGGAAAACATCTCGAATGACTATGGTCGAACTTGTGAGGTAATCCTATGTATAAGAAACAAAGCATTTACTTCCCGAATACTCTAAAATAGTTAGAAAGGTTTTGGTTTCCTACCTCTACAACTCTATGGAGTTTTTCCTAATTACGCTAATGAAACTCTATTAATTAATATAGGTTGATGATGTCCGACCAGCAATTACACCAAAATTTTTGAAGAATGTATTGTTTCGTGTTATCATGGTTCTACCATTTCTAAAGAGTGTGATTTTTCCCTTTTCTACTTACCCACCATTTGATTGTGGAGTACAGGAGCGGAAAAATGTCGAATATCCCATTTATATCACAATAGTTTCCGAATTGTACTAACATTATCATATTCCCACCATGAACCGTTTCTAATTGATACAAAGGAACCATCCTAGATTATTGTTTTGGATCATTTTGCTAAATACTTGAATTTTTCGAAGGCCTCGATTTTTATTTTGCTAAATCAATGTCCATATTTGAATACGATGAATAGTCCATCACGATTACTAAGGTATAACGATTTCCTCCATACTTTCGTATGGCGGAAGGGCCTAACAAATCCAGTGAAGTAGTTCTAGGCATCTAGTTGTTGAAACAAATTTTTTAGGCCTTGTGACTTGTATGAGCTTTGTTTTCTAATTGTGCAAGCACACAAAAATGTCAGTCGTATTTTAGTTTGGGTAGGTTTCTAACTAATTCTTTAGATGCTAATGATTGAATTAATTGCATATTAGCGTGACCTAATCTCCTATGCCATAGTGTGGAGTTTTGGTCTAATGTTGCAAGGTATATTTTATCTTCCGGTTTATTTCCTAGTTTCATTACATATATTCCTCATTTCGTAATTTCTTTTCCTATAACTTTTTCGTCTTTGATTATTTTGCTATCGTGTTCGGTAAATATTACTTTGCATTTGTTATCACATATTTGACCTACACTAAGCAAGTTATATGTTAAGTTATCTACGTGCTCAACAAAATTTTTTCATGAGTAGGGAGTCATAGAATCATACATTTGCCTATGATTTTACCGCGCAAGTTACTCCCAAAGATTATGTTTCCTCTGTTGTATGCTTTGTATGAAGAGAACAACTTTTGATGTCATGTGTTTTGAGCATCCACTATCTTTAATCCACTCATCGGGTTCCAAGTTTACTCCTAAGCATATTTCATGCGGCGCTTAGCTACAAGAAAGTTCCATCTTTATCTTTCCTAACTTCATCTTCTCTATTGTCACTCCATGCTCCTCCAATAAATGCTCTTTGATCGTTGTTCTTTAGCGGCTTTGAACATTCTCCAATGAGGTGATTTGGATCACCACATCTAAAACATTTTCTTTTACTTTTATCATAACCATCATTTCTACTTCTTTGGAATATTTTTCTATCGCCTCGTGGTTGTCTTACAAATCTTCCTCGTCTCTTAAAGAATTTCTTGAATTCTTTTACGGCCATAGCATACTCTTCGTCTTCACTACGAAGCTTCAGCTATCTTTCATCCACTTTACTTCCTTTTTTCACCTTTAATGCCAGAGATCTACTTTGTTCTTTTCTTGCCTTTTGACCGTTTCAAAGACTTTCTTTATTACCTCTTCATAGACTTCCAGTTTACCAAATAATTCGTCAAAGAGGTAAGGTTGTTAGATTCTTTGATTCTTCAATCGCCGTGACCTTCGCGTGCCATTTTGGATGTAATGCCCTAAGAAATTTCCTAACATAATTCTTGCTAGTAAAACCTTCATCAAATACTTTTAGACTAGTAATAATAGTGTTAAATTTAGCAAAGGCATGATCTATTGATTCATCTTTCAGAATCGTAAATTGTTCATATTGTTAAACAAGAAGATCTATTTTGTTAGCTTTGACTTGATTATTACCTTGATGTGTGATTAGCAAAGTATCCCAAATTTCTTTTGCGGTTTGACACATAAAAATTCTTTCGTATTCTTTATGTGGCAAAGCATTATAAATTACCATTTTAGCTTCATTATTTTTTGCAATTTTTTTTAAGATCATCATTTTGTTTATGAAAAGGTACACCTTCATCATTTTTAGTTTCGGGATTATTTTGAATAGGAGGAAAATCACCATCGGTGATAACATGCCAAAGATCTAGATCTTTTGACTTCACATAAGTTTCAAATTTATTTTTCCAATAAATAAATCCATCACTTTCAAATAGTGGTGGTCTTTGCATAGATTGCCCTTCTAAATATTTTTTCGATTCCATAGATCGATTCAAGTTTTAAAATACAATTTATTTTAAAAATCTTGTTTAGCGTGGCTCTGATACCAATTGTGAAAACTAGAAGGGGGGTTGAATAGTTTACCGCTTTTTAATTAAAGGTTAAAAGTTCTAGATTTGAATTTATGTGAACTCAACACTTGCACAATATGAACAATATATTTATCGAAACAATTGATATGATAGTATGAGGAGATAATGTAAGACAAGAGATAAGAGTAAGAACAATCAAACCACAACACGAGGATTTATAGTGGTTCGGTAACGAAGCACCTCTTCTCCCTACTCCACTCCCCGAGCACCTAACTCGAGAGTTTTCTTCACTATGTCAACAAGCTCCCTTATGGCGGAGAAAACCATACACAACGTTGCTTACACCGATTTACGACACAAAGCTAAATGTCGAGTTCTAATCTTAGCTAAAACCAATCTATCACAACACAAGTTCACGACTTCACAACTTCACAACTTCTTCACAACTTCAAGACTTTCTCACAATTTCACGACTTTACTTCACCACACTACTTATACCACAACTAACTAACACTACTTGTAAGTATCACCACATCTACTCTATACTTCCATAATCAGCCAGATCTAGTCTACTACCATAAATACAAGATATACAAAAGATTTACAAATTATGATATGATGCAATAAGATTGCAACAACACACAAAGGTGTAATACTTCTCTCTTTTAGGAGGGAAGTAATACTCTCTGCACTTGAAGAATAAGCTTGGAATCACTAGAAACAAAGTTATTGATTAATGATCAAAAAAATTTGATTAGATGTTGGTTGTTTAAGTACCGAAGAATGAGTGCAAAAGGTAGAAAATTATAGGAAAATGTTTAGTATTTATAGGACAAACTGGGGGAGCGTTTACCTAGGGGCGGTCCCCTTAAATAGGTGGGCAGACCCCTTAATTTTAAGGGGGTCGGCCGTGTATTTAAGGAGGGCCGCCCAAGACTAGGGCTTCCCCAGTTTGTCTTTTGTGTAGGGGGATTTTCTGGAACTTTTCTAGCCGTTTTAGGTCCGAAAATTTGAATTTTAAAATGTTTATTTTGAATAAAACATTTCTTTTAATTGTAGAAAATGTTTTGTAATGTTTATAAAATGTTTACAACATTTTATAAAAGTGTGAGGTTGAATAAAAATTTCCTTTGATCATAAAATGCATTAAGCATTTATTTATTTATACCTTTAAGTGATGTATTTGTTGAAATGAGAATTTACTACTAATTACTTGTTTACGTTTAATTTTACGTTGAACATTTTTATATTTTGTGATTATCAAAACGTAAAGATGTGAAAAATATAGTAATAGTTTTAGGCCTAATATTTTTTTTATCACACGTTGAAACCTCTTTTTGAGCTTCGGGGTAGTCTTTGTTTGAAAAGACTTTCGTTTGGCTTTCCCCAACTCACAAGAAGAACAAAGATGATCTGTGATGAATTTTAACTTTGGAAGGCCAGTCACAATATCATTCTTCGAAAGCAAGTTGATGGTGTCGAAGTTTAGATGCAAAAGACGACGATGCCATAACCATGCTTATGACGATGTAGCTTTATCCATTAAGCAAATTGGATTGGGAGTGGATGTGTCTTGAAGAGTGATGGAATGTAGATCTGTACCACGAGAACCTGTGAGTAGATAATGTCCCTTCAAATCACGGATGTAACATGTAGACTTCCGAAAAGCAACTTCCAAATCGGCATCACAGAATTAACCAACAGAGAATAAATTGTGATTCACCCCTTTGACGTAATAAACCCTTTTGATAGTTACATTACCTTAAACCAGATCTCCATAGCCAAGAATCAATGCAATTTGATCATTTCCAAACTTCACCGTACCTAGAAATTTCTCCACAAAATTACTTAGAAGCTTGAGATTTCCCGTCATGTGCTTTGAGCACCCAGAGTCGCCAATGAATAAAATTATCTCTATGACTTGCAAAAGAATTAGAAGACAATATAGTATTGGACAGAGTGAAACACCTAGGGGTCATAGGTTCCAAAATATTAGCAGTTCTAGATGTATTTCCTAGAGGCATACTAACATTTGCGTTGACATTTCCTATTGGGGACTTAGTTTCATTTGTATTCGGATGGTGGAAATCCTTATGGTAACCACCACTCATGGATTCTTACTGGACTTACTCATATAGCTTCCTAATTATGCTTCTAGGTTTTTTGACAGTGGATTATGTGGCAACTGTTTTCTTATGGGATGTTGCAACAGATTGGTTCACATCTCGCTTAGGTTCTCTAGTACTAATAGGCACAACAATTGGCTGTTTAGTCCTAGAATTCTCGCCATTAATATAATAAAGAACACACATTTCATGATTGTCATTTAGCACACATTTTCCACAAGTAACACAAACAAAGTTTACATTCGGGGATCTTACATTCAAACTTTCATTACACCGCAGTTATAAACCATTTTATTATTTGAAAACCTATAAAATTCCTACTTAGTCTTCTACTTCTTACTCTTCCCCTTGACTATTGGTAGGCATGACTCTATCTTCCCATTCGATTGCTTTTAAGCTGAGTCTGCTAAACACTAGTAGGTAGAAGTACTCCTGTAGAAAGACACGCGTTTGTTAGTTTTTCCTAATGTCTTGAGGCAACTGTGATGTTCTAGTTTGATTGGGCTTTGTGTGTAGTTTATACATTCCTGGAGCAATCACATTTGTGTTCTTTAAAATTAACTTCACATGCAGAGGCAAAATCTTTGCAGTGACTAGTTTTGAAAAATCATTGGGCACATTATTTTGGTAACTGACTTTGACTTTGAAAAATCTGTCTTTGCAAGAGAATCTGAAAAGATAGCTGGTTTACCTAAAACTGATTGTTTTTTACATTTAAAACCATTCAGTTTTCGAATAACCGATGATTTTTTAAACTTAGTTTTCATAGATTTTCCTTTCATCTTATCAATGAGTTTCTTCAACTCACTTATTGCAATGTTCTTGTCTTGTAACTGAGCTTTCATATATTGAATTTCAAAATATTATTCATGTTCTTTCTGAAATACATTTGTCTATTTCCTTGGCTTGAAAGAAACGTTACTCTGCCCAATTCAAACCTACATAGCGGTTTGACAATGTCTAAGCCACCGGTTTAGCAAAATAGTTTTAGTAAGCGGTTTACAAGGTATAAAAAATTGGTAGTGGTTTAAACAAGTAAGATGCCATATTAGATTAAATGAGAGAAAGGAAAGATGTGTGTGCTTTTTAAAGAGAAAAACACACACACCTAATGATATAAAATAATGAATCCTCACCCCTCCATGGAAGTATAGAGGGGGTATATATAGGTCAATATAAGGGAAACTATTCTAACTTAACAGTTATAGTCCCTGCGGGTCTTGCCTAATGATAACTAGTGTAATTCCGTATAAGTCAACATATTTTAAGGCTAACACAAATCCTCACTGTCATTGTTCGGATAACAGAGTGAACCAAAATGAAGAAGAAATTAATATAAATCTGGCTCTTTGCTTGCTTCAGCTCATATGGCCTTTGTTTATCGAGCTCGAGATTCAGGAATGGTTTTTTGGGTATATCACGTTGTATGATTGCTGTTCGCCTATAGAAATAATAGAGCTTTTGAAAATATCAACATTGTACGAGCAGCTTCTACAAGGGTTCGGTTTCTCCTTTCGGCAACGTCGTTCTATTGAGGAGTGCAAGCAACAGATGTTTGATGCGAGATGTCAACATTTTCTTAAAATTCACGAAGTGTCTGATTGACAAATTCAGTTCCATTATATGTTATAACATTACGGATTGTGGCATTCAAACGAACTTGAATATTTTTGATGCATTTAAAATGTGTCAGGACTTCACTTTTGACCTCAAAAATCTGACCCAAGTAAATCATGAGTAATCGTCAACAATCATCAAGATATAATTTTTCCAATTAATGCTCTCCACACGCATCAGGCTACACAAATCCATATGCAAAAGATACAGTTTCTCTTGGTTAGTGTCTTCAGCTTTGGGTTGATGAGAGGATTTCTTGCTTTTTCCTAATGCACATGTTGAACACAAATGATCTTTTTGAAATTTAAGCTTTGGAATGCTTCGTGCAAGACTGTCTTTAGCTAGCTTGTTAATAGTACCGAAGTTGAGATGTGATAATCGACGGTGCCATAACCAGCTCTTAGCTTTGAAACGCTTTATAAAAAAGAAGGGGAATCGGAGAAGTCTTTAGCATGTCATCAAGAGAAATTGTGTATAAGTGTTGATGTCCGATCCTGAAAGTAGATTAACACCTTCTAAATTCCGAATAAAGCAAGTGTTTTTCTGAAAAACAACTTCCAGATCCGCGTCGCAAAATTGTCCAACAAAAAACAAGTTATGTCCAAGCCCCTCAACATAGTATACCCTTGAGATAATTACGTTTCCCAGCTGATAGTCACCATACCCCATAATCTTTGTAATTTGGTCGTTTCTAAATCGAACTGTACCCAGAAATTTGCTGACGAAGTTCATAAGCTGAGAGCGATTCCCTGTCATATGTTTTGAGCATCCAGAGTCCAGATACCAGAGAACAATCTGGACTACCTCTGAGATAATGTCAAAACCATAGTTGGAAAGATTAGCCATAAGAACCGCCTTTGCATTCGAGACATCATCACAGTCAGAATCATAAGCATCAAGATCCTTAGTCTGAAAAGCAACATTGTTTGAAATGGTTGTCTAAACAGCTTGACTGTCTGGAATCCCTGGATCTGCAAGAAATGCGAGTTGCTCTTCATCCAAAATTTGTCTAGCTTCTTGTACTTCAGCCAACATTGCCTTTTCCTTAAACCATGCAGTGTTTCTTGGTCGCTTAGGCTGAGTGTATTGCCTCGCCATGTGTCCTTCATATTGACAGTTATAGCATTTAACAACTCTTGCCTGTCTACTGGTATTGGTTCCCCTAGAACTAGTAGCATTACCCTTATAGCCAGTACTAGAATAGCTTTGCCCTTGCCTCCCCTAAACTTGTTGCACTGTAACCCTGTCATCTTGAATCATGGCTTGGTTTCTCGGATTAGAGGAAGTTCTAAGTTGATTGTTGGTTAAAGGGAACCTTGAAGAGGCTACAGCTGTTAAAAAAGCCATTGCCTTGTTGAGACAGGCAATTGGATCATCTCTTTGAGTGAACACAGGAACAGCAAGACCTAAGTCCATTTGAGGGATCTCAGTCACTGGTTGTGTTGAGGCTTGAGGTGAGTGATAAGCAATTTGTGGAACATATGAGGTTTTATGATCCATATGGGACTGATATTGTTGTGATGGTGGAACAGATGAATGACTGATTTTTGGTTGTGATGGATGAGATGGTGGATATATTGGTGAGCATGATTAAGGAGAGTGAACTTGTGGAATCATGTTGTTTGTTTGTTGATGAAAATGTATAGGATTGTATTGAGAGTGATTGTTGGTAAGTTGAGATGGTGGTTGATTATAGTTAGCAAAAATGCAAGAGGATCTTGGTATCATTCACGCATCAAGCGAGTTTCATTTGCATGTATCTCATGTTGTTAAAGGTATGAGTATAATTAATCATAGTTTGTTGTATGCAAATCTCTTGCCAACTTCACATCCGTCACAAACTTACTCCATTCTGGTGGAAGAATGTTCAGAAACTTTGTATTCACATGGGCTTGTCTCATTGACATGTTGATGACATTCATGTTATTGATTAGTTGAGCATATCTCCAGTAGTACTGATATATAGTGTTTCACCGTTCACGAATGAAAACTTATCAAACTTGTCATACAATTTACATTTCATTTCTTGTAAAGATAATTTTATGCCTTGCATTAGAAGCTTAACTCTGTCCCATATCTCTTTTGCAACTTTATGATGATTGACAATGGCATACACATCCGGTGGAAGACCTTGAAGAATGATATTGGTAGCTTTGCAATCGCAATCAGCTTGAAGCTTCTCAATAGCAGAAAGTTCAGCATAAGTCTTTTTCCTAGTAGTACCATCCTCTTGAGTAACAGTAGGCTAAACGAGTGGACTATTTTGGACTGAGTCAAGTATCATTCTCCCATTCTCCATATTCTTCATGTAAAATTCCATGTGACTTTTCCAAGAATCATACAACGATTTTTCCAACATGGGAGGATGGTTTTCCGTACCGGCAATGATTATAAATTCTGCTAAAGTTGTCATTTTGAATTGATTGATTAAATGAGAATAGATAACCTTTTGATCATTCAATGATTAGAGGTTGTTATGTTAAATTGTTGTTTGTTTTAAGTGAATGAGTCTTAAGATTACACGGGATTTTAAAATTCTTGATAAAACCGAGAAAATAATTGAATACTTCACGGGATTTTACAAATCACAGAAAAACCGTATAAATCTCCAAGGCAATATGGTATAAATCTCCCAAGGTAAGTGTATAAATCACCCAAGTGTAATGAATAAATCACCCTAAGAAGAATGTATAAATCGTCGTTTGAAAACTGGTATAAATCATCATATACAAAGGTATAAATCGCCGTACACCCAATGTATAAATCGTTGGATTCAGAGAGCACGTATAAATCGCTGTATAGGTGATGTATAAATCGCCGAAACCAATGAAGTATAAATCTCCGTTATACATGATTGTATAAATCGTCGGATAGTACAAACGTAATAAATCGCCGGATACAAAATACATGTAAGATCGCGATTTAGTAACACGTATAAATCGGCGGATCTAAGAACGTATAAATTGCCGTATACAACTACGTATAAATCGCTAGATCCACACACTTATAAATCGCCGTACTCAATAACGTATAAATCGCCGTATTCAACACGTATAACTCGCCGAATTCAAACAGTGTGTATAAAAATCAATCTTCAAAAACTTCAAATCACTTAAAGACACAATTGTTGATGTTTTTACTTGATTTTACTTGTACTTCTTGCTGTTCTAAGATTTGGAGAACCTTAAAAACACAAACTTTATGGTTTTTAACTGAAAAAAATTTGAAATCAAGATTCTTGTACCCAAAACCCTTTTTCGAACCAAACACAACAAAAAGATGAAGATTTTTGAGTTTTTCCAAAGATTTTCTTGTACAACTACCCTATACTAAGATAAACAAAGAAGAAAGTTTATAGCTTTATGGTTTTTAAACCACAAAAGATGAATATCCCTTGCTAGAGTTTGAACCAAACGCACGACTAAACAAGTAAAAAAACGCACACAAAACCAAGCTAAATCACCTCATGGCTCTTGATACCAATTGTAGAATATATGAACTATCTAATATTACAATAAAAGAAGCAAAGAACTAGAGAGAGAGAAGGGATGAACACTTTTAGAGAGATAAAGGAAGAGAGAAAATATTAGATTAACATGAATTGGAAAAGTGAACAACCAACCCTCTCCAAGGTGTGGAGAGGGGTACTAATGTGTTGTAGTGTAGGGTCAATTATTTGATTATCAAGTTTTACATTTATACATAGCCGACAAACCTAAAACAACACTTTAACAAGCAGTGTACCCTTTCAATATGGAGTTCCGCGGTAAGTAAGGTGTCGAACACTAAGAGTGAAACATTAATCCTATATTTTATCAGTATTTTAATTAGTCTATTTACTGGTTAAACCTATGCTATATACGTTGTCTAATGATATGGGGGTTTTCAGCCTGAGAGACTGGCACATGTTTGGTGGTGACAAATATGAATTCAATAAACAATAAACAGCAGAAACAAAATCAAAGATAGAAAAGCGTACCAAGCCAAATGATAGAAAAATTTATAATTTAAGCCATACAAATCCATTCCGAAGTTTGGGTTTGTTTGTTTGAATGCAATGAGTTTACTTATCATCGAGCGACATATCATCCTTAAGACTTAGGCGGACATTGAATCATCCTAAGACCTAGACATGATTTAATCTTGACACAATTACGCATCTGCAAAGCATCCTTTATTAATTATAATCTATCTTAGGGAATCAAAGCAGTGGTGATCTTGTTAAAACCCTAGCCCAACGGTCTTTACCCACTAATATTTAAATGGGTGTTTATATACTAGTAGTCCATAATCAAATAATCTTATCAGTTAATTAAGAGCATGATGCTGAACATATAACGGGTGACCTACCTTCCAACTAAGCTCCAATACTTCAATAGACAAAGACAAAACGTATTTGTGAACCTATTTGTCTAGTGATATAAAAAACATATGGAGAGCAATTCCCGGTATCTAGATTACTTTTAGGTATCACAAACCCAGTTGGAATGAGAGGTCGCAATTCATAAACACATAAACAAGTATGAGTATAAACATAAATTAATAATCAGAATAATAAGAAATCAATTTTTAAAACAAACCAAAAACATTAAAGCTTTCATAAGTTGGCTAATACCCGAGGGTATTAGCCCACAACCAATGTAATTATACAAGCGAAAATCAAATATTAAAATCGAAAGATTAAGAGTAGTAAAATTTTTTTTTTAACCAACGATGATTCTTCTTATGGAATCATGATCAATGCTTGACCTTGGTGGTTGATCTTCTCTTCTAAAATTCATCTTTAATGAGTATGGTATAGTGTCTGAAAAAGACTCGATACGCCGTATCTGGCTAGGTCGATACGGCGTATAGGGCTGGATTCCTTGGAGTGCGCGCTACGTTCTTAATCAATCAGTGATATCATTCCCAATTTACTTTTATTACTGTATCTTTGAATGTTAATCTTCATGGATACCGCGTATGGAAGTAGTCTGATACGCCGTATTAGGAATTGGTCAAACGCGCTTTCTTGTGAAGTCTTGGCGCTGATACGCCGTATCTCTTTTGTCGGATACGGCGTATGTAGTCAGAAATCAGCAATCTTCAAATGTCTTCGTTTTAGCTCCAAATTATGCGCCTTTTAGCATGTCTTCACAAAACACTCCTGAATTACTGCATTTATCAACTTTAAAGCAATTAAGTACCAAATCATGCAATAATTACATAAAAGTGGGCAAAACATATGGGATAAATGATATAATAAAGTGACGTTATTTGATGTCATCAAATATCCCCCCACTTGAATCCTACTTGTCCTCAAGTAGACTTTAGAAAAGTTTTAGTTTATGAAAATGTGTCCCAACCGAAGTTAAGGATTTTCCATTTAAGCATCATTTTGTCCTAATCACCTGTACATAACCAAGCTCCTCACGAAATATGGAAATGAAAACACTCAGATCACTCAACTAATCTAGGGTGCAACATTTAATTGGTACGCTCAATTGCTCGGTCGTGATTAGTTTTCTATCATAAGCTTGGCAAGGATACACATCTCCACCGCTAAAGCTAAGGAGAAACAAGTCAAAAGATAAATTAGGTTAAGAAGGCTTAGGGTTGATCATTCAAACAGTCTTTCACCATAAGTACCACACCAACAAGGCAGATGCATCGTACATACACGGCTGTAACGACATAATAGACATATACAATCTGATCACATCCATGTTCGTATTTAACTAGCGGTTAGGATGAAGAATGATATAGGGTAGGGAGATTCTAACTTTCACCAAAAGTCGTCATTCAACAAGGCAGCTGAGACACGCATACATGGCCGTAAAGACGAAATATACATGCATGCTCGTACAAGTCCTTGTTTGAGTATATCTTAAGGTTAGTTGCTAGGAAAGGGAAGTAAAATGGGTGTTAAACAAAATTTATGAAACAAATAGATTAAGCCAACAAATAAGGTACGGTTGCTAGTAACTTTCCCCCGACCGTTCCATGATGAAGACTCAAACATATAGATAAATACCTCGATTATAGAAATGAAAAAGACACCATAAGTTGGCATTCCCATAACGATCAACTTCCCTTACATCCCGCTCTTTACATACTTTTACAGAATAAGTGGTGATATCGGCCACTTTTTACAAGACTTTACATCGTTGATTTTTGTAACGTATAAACGAATAATCTATCCTTCTAAGTAATTCCTTTGGTATAAACTTCTTTTAAACCGACTATTTTTCTTCCATCTCTTTTTTCCTTTTTTTGCAATACATCATAAATCTCAATTTAATTTCACCGTCTTCACTATCACAATTCATCTGGATAATCTTTTCCTTGTAACACTTCTTCTTCGGACATGATTCATAATCACAAAAGTAGCGAAACTTACGAGCTACATATTTTTACCATTGCATTGTGCAATTTTCCGACCATTACACAGATAGAAAATTTTCACTTTGACACAGGAAATACAAAACTTTACACGAAAGCAACTAGCAACTTTGATTAAAACGGGCTTAATCTACACGGTAAGCTAAGGTGCAAAGGTATAACGAAACATATAATATGGTGTAGAAAAAGAAAAGAATGGCTTAATAGGTTGTTCTAGGAAATCTTATTCTAAAAGTGAGAGTAAACAAAGGGTTACACGGGATTTAACTAACCAGTGTAGTTAGTTAATTTTACAACATGTAGGCGATTTGGTTTAATCTTAGAAATTTATCATTTGAACATGTTCCTCCATCTAAATCCATAGTACTCATCATTGCGGTCTCGAGTGATATATCAGGCCAAGTTCTAAAGTCTACTACATCACAGGCACACTCATAATTTTGTGGAATTTTTAGTAAGCAATTGGAAACGGGATAGGCTTAATTCTCACAATACGTATCAAGGGTTATAGTGCGCTAGGTAACGTAACTAGTGATTTTTACAAAAGTCATGCTAAAAAAATTAAGTTTTGCCATTTTTAAGCACTTTTAAGCACGTAGCATGTTATTTTGTAAAAAAGAAGACAAGTACGTTCTAATTCTCTATCTCCCCACTTAAATTATACAACGTCCTCGTTGTATAGATAAAACAATAAATAATAAGGGAAAATAGAATTAGAACAGAAAACTCCCTGATGTTTTGCTCGTGATAATTCTCCAAGATTAGTTCTTGAGCAAAAAGCGTGTTGACTAGGGCTTCAGAATGCCCAGATAAGTTCAACACATGTCTGTTTCAGAATATACCATATCATAGTTTCAGCAAGGTCATGCATAAAAGATTAGAAGACGAGTGTAATTTCTATCTCGTTACAATGGTACAAGAAAACAATTAAACACACAACTGTACAGGGATCAATACGCTGTATCCGAAACCCTAGGATACGCCATATGGTTCCTGTAAAAATAATTAAATTACTGGAAATTAAATATTTCTTAAAACTGATAACGTTCAAACACGTTTATACGTCGTATCCATAGGGGTTTGATACGCCGTATAGAGTGTCTGGGAAGACAGACTCGTGCAACAAACAATTAAAATGCGACAAACAATTAAAATACGAACTGGGTTGTCTCTCGAGAAGCACTTTTGTTTTAGCTAGTCGTTAAGTTCAACTTGCCCCAATTTACTCCCATCCTTATAAAACAACTTGGGGTCGAACGGGATGCCAAATGACACATATAGATTCTTGATAAGATTTAAAAGCATCCCGTTGTTAAGATGATTACAAGCCACGATATTAACATTTAGCTTCTTGATAAAAGTTTCAGTATTGAAAAATTTATTAGATGTATCATGACTTATTTCCGAAAGCTTATTTGACCCTTCCGGTATCGGTGTGACAGACATACCCCCCAAAGGTCGCTCAATATCGATTTTATTATTATTATCCGTATTCAATTTAGATTATCGAGATAAATCACGTTAAAAGGAAATAAATCATTAAAGTATAAAATGTTTTGTTCCTCTTCATCACATTCGGACAATGATGTTTCATCTTTCAAATTAAATTCATCGATATGTTGAGGACTTATAGTAGGTTCAGTTAAGAAATCTGATTTAGACGTTAGAGCATCATTGTAAACAACGGTTGGAAATTCATTCTCAAAATCTTTAAAGAAGTCTAAAACATTAGAATAATTGACCTAAGGCTTGGGTGACAGAAATGAAGGCATATTGACTTTATCATTATCATTTTCTGAATCCGTTTTCAAATTGTCAATAGAAATTATTTTATAGGAAAATTAATTTTTGTCATAAATTACCGTGTAATCTTCATCGTCGGATTCGTCAAACGATATTCTAAAGTTAATTTTATCGTTAAGAGGACTTACCGTGGGTTCATAGTAGAACGTTACTTCAGATGTTAACGCGTCATCAAAGACTATAGCTGGGAATTCGGTTTCAACAGATCTAAGGTCGTGAACGTCTTCGTCATCCCAGATCTTACCATACGTAGCAGTTTCCCAGTTATACATCTTACCACGCCTACGAGCTTTTTCTTCCTCAAGCCTGATATATTCTTCCATAGTAATGTTGGGGTCGTCCATTTTAACCTGTAATAAAACAGCTAGGAAAGAAAACGGTCGAATAGACAAATACGAGCCGTATGGAGGGTTTAGAGTCGAATACGCTGTATTGGTTTAGAAAAAATTTATACGCCGTATCCAATAAATTGAATACGCCGTATTCAGTATTCGACTCAGAATATTACAGATGACTTAAAATAATTTCATAGAAATTTAAACAAACAATTAAACACGCAATGCAATTAAATACAAACAGAATAAATAATTAGATTACACTAAGCTAAATTAATTAATGGTTAGAAATACTAATAAGAATAAGGTTAATTAATTCACTTTCACGAGGCAACCTTCAAAAACCTGATGTGCTGTCGTGTAGGGTCAATTATTTGATTATCAAGTTTTACATTTATATTTAGCCGACAAACCTAAAACAACACTTTAACGGGCAATGTACCAGGTCGAGATGGAGTTTCGCGGTAAGTAAAGTGTCGAACACTAAGAGTGAAACATTAATCCTATATTCTATCAGTATTTTAATTAGTTTATTTAATGATATGGGGGATTTTCAGCCTGAGAGACTAGCACAGGTTTGGTGGTGACAAATATCAATTCAATAAACAATAAACACAAAAGAAGAAAATCAAAAGATAGAAAAGCGATACAAGCCGAATGATAGAAAACTGTATCAGCCATATTAAATCCCGTTTGATGTTGGTTTGTTTATTTTAGTGCAATAATTTACTTATCTTGAAGCGGCATATCATTCTTAAGACTTAGGCGGGACGTCATCCTAAGACCTAGACACGATTAATCCTGTCACAATTAACGCATCCGCATAAAGCATCCTTTAGTTTAATTATAATCTATCTTAAGGAATCAAAGCAGTGGTGATCATGTTAAAACCCTATCCAAAATGGGACTTTACCCACTTATTGTTTGATGGTGTTTTATATACTAGTAGTCCACTATTTCAAATCTTCAATTTATCGGTTTTAATAAAGATCATGATTGCTGGAACCATATAACGGGTTACCTACCGGTCCAACTAAGCTTATAATTCAAAGACAAAGACAGAATGTTATTTGTGATCCTATTGGTCCAGTAATATAAAACACGATATGGATAGCTATCCTGGTATCTATATTTCTTTTTAGGTATCACTAGACCCAGTTGAATGATAGGTCGCATATTTAAACACATAAACAAGTATAAGGTGATAAACATAATTAAACAATCACGATTCATTAAGAAATCAATTTTTTAAAACAAAACCAAAAATTGAACTTTCAGTAAGATGGCTAATACCCGAAGGGAATTAGCCCCCACAACCATTGTAATTAACAACGTAATCAAACAATTAAAAAATTGAACGATAATAAAGAGAGTAGAAAATTACACGATGTCTTCTATGGATCGTTTTACAATGCCTTGAACCTTGGTGGTGATCTACTCTTCTAAAATCCCGTCTTACTAAGTTGGTATATTGATAACATAAGACAACTGAAGAAACTTGAAGTTAACAAGTGAAGTTCAAGTTTAGGGGAGGATTGTTAGGAATTTTGTATAACAGACTTAATTCTGTTAATGTATTATAGTTAGTTCTGCTAGTTACATAGTTAGTACCGGTAGAAGGATTATCATAGTTAGTACTGGTAGTGTTAAATAGTTAATACTGCTTGTGTAATAGTTAAGTCTGCTTACGCGTAAATTAGTTAGAGTTAAAGATATGCATGAGATATCTTAGAAAATGATATGCATTATCTTTATACGTGTTTTGTAAAGCCCATTAGGGTTTCCTTACTCTATAAAAGGAACCCTAGGCATGTTTAGTAGAATATAGTTCTACACAAGATCATAGAGATCGAATAGTAATCATAGTTTGTAATTTGTAACCTAGGCAGATTCAAAGTTTAATATAAAAGTTCTTTTGTGGTATTCATTATTGTTCTTCTTAGCATTATTGATTAGATTCCGCATAATCAATAGTGTTCACTCAGTGTTTCAATATTGTTGCTTTAGAATTATCTAAAGGAGCAAACTATCTGCAAGCTGAAGGTTTAGATCTATTCAGTAAATCGATCCAACAAGTGGTATCAGAGCTTGTGTGGAAACTCTGATTAAGAAGAACTCAACAATAAGATGGCAGAACAAGACATTCCTCCACCCACAATCACTGCAATGAAGATCCCTATCATCAGGAAGGGAGAGTACGATATATGGAGCATGAGAATGCGCCAATATATCTGTCATACAGACCATAATCTATGGGATGTTATTGTCAATGGAGATTTAGAAGAAGAGCCTGCACCAACAACTGGAGAAACTTCTGCTCCTCCTGCTCCTAAGACTGCCAAACAACTGGCTGCAAGAAGGAATCAGGAAAGAGTTAAAAGCATCTTGCTTTTAGCAATACCTGATGAATACCTCCTCAAGTTTCACAATGTTGCTGATGCTAAATCACTCTGGGAGGCAATCAAATTGAGATTTGGTGGTAATATAGAATCCAAGAAAATGCAGAAAAATGTTCTAAAACATCAATTTGAAAATTTTTCTACTGCATCAAATGAAAGCTTGGACAAAGCTTATGATAGATTCCAGAAACTGATAAGTCAATTGGAGGTTCATGGTGCTCCAATTTCAAAGGAAGACATTAACCAGAAGTTCCTTAGAAGTCTTCCTTCTTCATGGAATCAGATTGCCCTCATCATGAGAAATAAGCCAGACATTGATGAGATTGATATTGATGACCTTTACAACAATCTTAGAGTGTATGAAGATGAATTGAAAAGGTCTTCAGGTTCCAACTCTGCTTCTCAGAATTTGGCTTTTCTCTCCTCTGAAAATACTGGCAGTATTAATGAAGTTAGTACTGCCAGTGGAGATTTTGGGGTTAGTACTGCTGGTGGAATTAATCAAGTTCCATCTACTCCATGTGCTCATGATATAGCTTACTCCTTCCTTGCACAACCAACAACCAGTCCTCAACTTGAGAATGAGGATTTTCAGCAGATGGATGGAGATGACTTGGAGGAACTGGATCTTCGATGGCAGGTGGCTATGTTGACTGTCAGAGTAAAGAAGTTCATTCAAAGGACAGGAAGGAATATGGACTTCAAAGAAAAATGACCTGTTTCTCTTGACAAGTCAAAGATTGAGTGCTACAACTGTCACAGAAAAGGGCATTTTGCTAGAGAATGTAGATCTGGAAGGAGTCAAGGAAGAAGATCTTATGGTGACAATGGCAGGAGCAATGCACCAACAAATGAATCTTCATCACAGGCACTGGTGGCTCAAGATGGTCTAGGAGGCTATGACTGGAGCAATGATTTTGAAGTAGAACCAGTCAACTATGCTTTGATGGCAATCTCCTCTTCAAGCTCATCAAGTTCTTCTGACAGTGAGGTACAAAAATGTTCTAAACAATGTCTTGAATCATTTAAATGTCTTCAAAAGAACTATGATACTGAAAGAGAAAAGCATAACAAAGCAAAACTAGAAATCAGGGGTTATGAAATAGCATTAGAGTCACTAGAATCCAGGATTATTGGACATGAAAAAAATGAGTTAGCTTGGGGTGAGAAATATGAATTTCAGAATTATGAGCTTAAATGTAAAGAAATAAAAATTAACAACTTAAATCTGGAATTAGAGAAGGCTGTTAAAGAGGTGTTACGTCGTAACTTTAATTTGTCAAGATTTCCTTCCAAATACAGGTTAACGCATAAGAAAAGAATATGGTGTTTACGTCGTTACCTTTTCCTAGATCTTCGTACTTGCTATAATATAAGTTTTACGGTAGTACCCATTTTTTTGGTGTTACGCCGTAACATTCTTCAGATATTACACTTTAAGTCTTGTTTCCCTTGTTTCTTGTCACTTTCCCGTATTTCACCTGAAAACTACAAAATGATAGAAAATATCTCGTTTTTGAGCATTAGTGAAACATTTGCAAGTAATATAGGGGTAATTTGACACTAAAAAGTATTAAATAATTGATGTTATCACTTTCCATTCCGTGGCACAATAATAAAACACAGAAAAAAGACCCCCATCCAACATCGACTGAATTTAATGTGGAAGTATGTGACTTCCTTGCTACTCATCTGGTCTGTTCCGGAAGTTTTCAGAATCCTTCTTATGCCTTGTTGGCATAAGTCGCTATTATGAGTTGGACGATAATGTCTATCCGGTCTTCTTGGCTGATGATGATAAGGGTGGGTGTTATTTGTTTGCGTCCTGTGATTCGTTTCTCTTGTTACTGTATCTGATTGTCCTTTATTGTTTGTTTATGAAAAGATTGATTTTTGTTTTGCTTTTATTTACTCATACGGACCCACCAAGGTATGGCTAGGCGACAGCAAATGAAAAGGACAAGATTCATTGCTCGGTCTACTAGGGGGCGTGAGGTTCTGTCTTGCTGATGTTAATGACAATGGAAGCAAAATGAAGATTTTCCAAGATTTTGCTTGCTTGATATTGTGAAAAACACATATCCATTTTATTATCAGAAATAGACTTAAAAAAAAGACAAAAAGTGCTTTAAATACTTGAATATTGCTTGTTTTGTCTTTCTTATTGTGTAGGTACGGATAAAGCAAAAATCACAAGAAAACGGTCAAAACCGGACAAACACGGACACGGGAATGGAAGAGCACGCAAAAAGCCAGGAGGAAAGTCAAAAAGTCAACTCTCAGTCAACTAAAGTCAAAGTCACAACAAGACAAAAATCTCAAAAATACCAAAACCCTCCTCAAATTAACAAAAATAATCCCTAAAAAACCTAACTGTTAACTTTTATAAACTTAAAAAGTAACACCCGTTATCTCTTATAACCACAAAAAACCACTCCACAACCCGGTCCAAAATCCACAATACCCGGCCATCCCTTTTTATAAAATAAACCCAAGTCAAACCCGGGTCAAAAATAATCAAACACACCTTTATAGTAAAAAGAAGCGGGAAAAGTGGTTTTACCACTGTTCACCCGTCTTCTACCTTTTCACCAAGAGTCAAAATCAAGGGGCAAATGACAATTAAGGGCGTACAAGGTTAATTCAAGGCAAAAGAATCATAGTAGCAGGGTGAAAACGTCATCAACTAATTCTATTGGTCAATCCCCAAGAAGGAATCACACGTGGACATGAGAGGAAGCACAAAGGGAATGGGTTTTTACTCTTGAGCTACTCACAAAAGTAACAAAGGTGTCACAATCACGGATTGCCACGTTGGCAATCCGTGTGAGACAATCTAATCCAACGGCTTGTATTGAAGAATCAATGATTGAAGAATGATCATATCAAATCCGTTAATGGCTGTGATGATTTGCCAAAAATCATTAGGGTATTCCAATTCACCTATGATTCATGTTCTAAGAATTGGACTGGTTATTAACTCACCAGGGTGATGTCATGATTCCACCTAAGAGTTAGCTAGCCCAAGAGTTAATGGCTACTTGGTAAAGGCTTCATCAAATCCATTACTTTTCTTTGATTCACCTCTCCCAGGAGTTAACACACCATGGGATGTGATGAGAATAGTATGTAACCCTGACTTGATGGATATCATGTTGCTGCGATGGTTCTTCGATGTTGCTAGTTCGTGGAATTTTGAAGATTCAACATTGTTGCTGCTGGTTCAAGGTTTCACCGTCAGCATCCATTGGTTTTGTGTTCCTACTTCTTTTGGATGTTGCGTTAGTTGCTGCTCATAGTCCGGTCTCAATCCTCAAGCTTACAAGTGAAGATCTATCTAGAAACTTGAAGTTAACTGTGTCAAATTCAAGTTTAGGGGAGGATTGTTAGGAATATTGTAATAGATAGTTACTGCTAGTAGGTATGTAGTTCCTACTGGTAGAGTAAAAGTTCCTGCTGGTAGGTATGTAGTTCCTACTGGTAAGGATAATGTTATAGTTAATGCTGTTAGTATAAAAGGGTTCCTGCTGGTAGCATTCTTCCTGCTGCTAGTAGTAATAGTCAAACCCGAATATGTTTAGAAGTTTGTTAGAGAAAGAGATATATATATATAAGATATATAAGGAAGAGATAAGGATGATCTCCGTTATTCTAGGAATACCGAATTAGGGTTTCTTGGGTATAAAAGAAACATTCGGCAAAAGGTTTTGGAGACAGAGATATCGAAAAACACTTTTATTATTAATAGAAAAGATCCATAGAGGATCATTGTTTGAGTAATTCTTCTTTAACTTTGTTGTTTATATTCCGCGTAAACAATAGTTTAATTTGTTAGAGTCTCTCTTAGAGTTGCTTGTGATTACATAAGTACTCTACAACCTTAACAGGCTTGAAGATCTATCTAGGGTTCGACCTACAGCATGTTACGGCGTAACCTTTGAAGGGATTACGTCGTAATGGTCTTGTTTACGGCGTTACTAAGTTGGTTACGCCGTAATTGCTGCATCAACAACAATTTTACCATCCGATTATGAATTGAGATGATCATGAATTTTGCTCTATTTCAGTTAAAACCTGCAAAACCAAGTTAGAAACATACAAACCAACTAATATGCAAAAATTGAAATAAAATAAGACAAAACATGAATTAAAAGATAGGCATAGGGTGCCTCTCACGAAGCGCTTGTTTTTATTTGAGTCTCTAGCTTGACTCCACCCTTATTTACTAGGTAACCGGGTGTCCATCCCCTCACTTGGGATCAAGTGTGGGTGGAAGTAGTAATAGACACCCTTAAGGTGTAAGTAAGTGATGAGGTGTCATTTTATACACTTTTTCGGGGTCGTTTAACCTCCTAAATCATACATTTATGCCCAAAATAGGTACTTAATCGTTCCTTTTCAGGTATTTGTCATTTGGAATGCATTTGGAAGAATTACACGTGACTTGGGCTCATTTGGAGGAGAAACGGACAAGACTACAGACCTACACTAACATTGATCAAGAATTTCTCTACAGTGACTGGAGATGGTGCCACGGATATAACGTGACGCCGTCACTACAAAGATCATGACGGCGTCACATGATTCCACGACGGCGTTAGAGCATACGACCCAACCCATTATCTAGAATATTCTCTTTCATGACGGCATCACGATTAAAACACGACGTCGTCACAACGTTTTTCCTATATATACAAACCCGAATTTGGGGTTTTGAGTGTGTAACTTTAGAATAAAAAGAGGGTACGAACCCTAGTTCATTTAGCAGCTGTAGGAGACGGTTTTAGGGCCTAAAAACCCTATTGTACCTCTTCCAATTCATGTTTTAATCAAGTAATGTTTACTTAATCATTCAATATGTGTATATGTTGTTTGATTTATTGTTCTTGCTTTATCTTTAATGTAACACCCCCAAAATGGATCGCAGCGGAATATGGGTCTGAGGGTGGTACATCATAGATCAATAAAACAAGAAATATAAGAATGACCAAAAAGTCGTTTAAAACTGAT
>BQNB010080645.1:2832-29873 GCA_026074375.1 Tanacetum coccineum
CAAAAGTACCAATCTTATCCCAAAGATTTTTAAAGAATGCATAACACATTTTATGAACAAAATTGAGTCACTATATAAATTCCGTGACATTGCCCGCACTATATAAATTCCGTGACATTGCCCGCACTATATAAATTCCGTGCCCGCACTATATAAATTTCGTGCCATGTTGGGGAGGCCCGATAGTCCCAACGTTATAATCCGACATGTTATAACGTTCGTTCCCAGTGATAGCTAGTCACCCGAACGGAGATTGTCAATCCCGAATAGATCTATTTTATATCATTCACGTGGACATCACGCTATAATGTTCGTTTACCAAGTGATCGCTAATCACCCGAACAGGGATCCACACCCGAATAGATCTATTTCATAACATTCGCGCTCACCCTCCAAGTGATTTACAGTTCATGACGCTGTGACGTAGACTTGTATGTACCCAATTTGGGCAGTGATACAAATAATGCGTATATATACTCCCGTTACCGGTGTCCCCTCCAAGAACACCCGGGCAGTAATTTTATTGTTATCAGTTCAATCAGCCGAAGCTAATCCGAAATCATTTCAAATGTAAAGTATGCATTTGTGACCAAAAATGAAGTCAAATAATGTATCCCATAGCGAGCTATGCAAATAAGTATGTAAACCAATTTGTAATCAATCATGTAAATGCATTTGTAAACAAGCATGTTCTCACCCCAAAAATATATGTAAAACCAGTAAAACATGGGGCTATAAACTCACCTTGATCAAAATCCCTTAAAACAATCACATTGTTATAAGATAACCGAGTAAGTATAAGAATTTGTAGACAAGCATGTATCCCCCTCGCGGGTTATAAAGCATTCAAAATATTGAAAAGCGAGGCTATGAAACTCACATTGATTAAAGACCACGATCAATTAATCCAATTAAATCACAACTGAATCTGCAACGATCTCGACCACGACTTTATTTCGGTGTCATCCCACAGCTCGACGCACCCCGGCTGATGGACAGCCAAACACACCCTTGTGCGTGGCTGTTAAGCCAAACGCACCCAGTGGTTGTTAACCCTTAACCCGACCCGACAACCCTTGCCCCGGCTGTCCCGAGCCAACCCAACAACCCCTCGGCTGTTTATGATAGCCAAACGCACCCTGGCTGTTTTACCAACCAAACCAAACACACCCTTCGGTGCTAAACCCTTAGCCAAACGCACCCTAATCTGTTACAAACCAACCCGCACCCTTTTTGCTTATTTAAAACAATTCCGGATGCACCCATGGTGCTTATAACAAACCAAAACAACCCTTTTTGTGGTGCTGAGCCGCGAACCAAACCCGACATCCAAACACCCCCGGCTGTCCCGAGGCTATCCCGACACCCTGGCTGTCCCCGCTGTCAAACCCAACCCGACCCGACTGTCCCACAGCCCGACCCGACCCACACGCACCCTCGCCGGGTTTTATTTTACAAACCAAACCTGATAACCCAACCCCGACGCACCTTTTTGCTATAACCCATAAAACAAACACCCCTTCGTTTCTATAACAAAACCAAGCGCACCTTCTTCGTTTTTATAAACAAAACCAAACGCACCTTCTTCGTTTGGTGGTTGTGATATGATGATGGAGATGATGTAGATGGCAGGCGGGGTGTGGTGGTGGCGTGGGTTCGGTGGTGGTGATGGTGGTGTTATAAGGCGCGTGGGAGAGAGTGAGTTGTTAGATCGGGTAGATCCGAAGGTGGGAAGTGTTTTTGGTCTCGCCGGAAAAATCCCGCCGGAAAAGTTTTCCGGCGGTGGTGGGTGGTGGCCGGCGGCGGGGGAGCTAGCCGGAGAAGAAAGGTGGGAGAGAGAGTTGTTAAGTGTGTGTGTGTTATAAGAGATGAAATGAAAATGAAAGTTATATGTTTATATATATATATATATTTAAATGTGGCAAGTCCCTTATAGTTGAGGGACCTAAAGTGTAACATTTTTGGTATAGTTTTTATAAAAACGGTTCGGGACTCATTTGAGCGGCTTAACGAATGATTCAACGCACGAAACTTGCGCCATTGTTTTTCAAATCATTTTTCCGATAAAAATGAGTATTCGCTTGATAATATTTCAGAAATATTTTATAACATTTAATAAAATATCTCTTATTCATTTTACGAACCGGTTTTGCCTCGTCCGAAATAAAAATGGATTTAAGCTCGAGTAGTCGCGTTTTCAAAAACGCTTTTAATTAAAAAATGATGACTAATTTATTTAATATTTTTATTAAATAAATACTGATAATTAAAACAAGTTTAATTGTTTTTGTGTGTCCGCGTCGTATATTGTTCGAATAATGTTTGCGGTGCTGTATTAGCCCTTTTCGGCTCGTTTCCAGGTCTCGGGCAAAACTAAAAAGTTGTCAGGAATGTCATTCCACGTCAAATTGCTTTAGAGTCCGAGTCGTGAAAACGTGATTTAGATGATCGTTCCCATAAGTCAAACCAGACCCAAAAAGTCAAAGATTGACATCGTCATTCTAAATTCGAAAATTCTCGGATGTTACACCGATAGATATATCCACAACACTCGCGCTTACTACAATAGCAATTAACGGTTCATGATAAATAGGGACTTCACGACAATAAGGTAACTTAGCAATAATATTCAGGCAGTAATCTGGATAGCATACACTTTGTAAACACTTTGAAAACACTTAGAAAAACACTTGTGTCCAATAGTAAAACAAGCAATGTAATTCACCCCGTAGATTTTGTAAAACAATCACGTAGTAAAAAGGGGGCTATGAACTCACCTCGAGTGAATGGTAATCAACAAGTATTCACAATAGAAAATGCGTCACGCTTACGATCGAATGCAACCTAATCCAATATAGGTCGTATAAGTACTAAACACTTTGATTATTTATAGGTCGTATAGCTCATCATACTATCGTTCGGGCTATCATAATTAAGAGGTCATGTAGTGACGTATGAGGAGCTAGGACACTTTAAATCGTAAATCCAACAACTCGTCGATACGCCACCCCGAAGAGGCCTCATTATGAAACTCCCTAGTAATATAGTACTTTGATTAACTAATACCACATATAATTCTATATAGCTACATCACCATCTAATCGTTTTAGTGAAATCATATTTATAAAGTAAAAACGTTTATAAGTATACTTTAGTAAAACTGGCGTAACTTTCTCGTTTTAAGTCCGTTTCTTTCGTTTCTTACGTCCACGCCTTCGTATTAAGACGAGTTATCAAAATATAATATTTTCAAAATCTGAGTTTTTCGGATGAATAGTGATTTTTACTATTCATAACAGTTATATATTTATTTTTATAGATTTAGTTATCGTAAATCTCGTAAATGTCGTAACTTATTCGTTTTAACTCCGTTTTTAGCGATTCTTTCGAGCATGTCTTCGTATTTAAAAGTTTTATCGATTTATTGATGTTTTAAAAGTATAAGTTTCTGTGGTGAATAGTAACTTTTATAAAAATAGTTTTATAAAAGTATATATTTAACGTAAACTTGAAATCGTCGTATCTTTTTCATTATAAATCGGTTTTTCGAGTTCTTTACATGCCCACGATCCTTGGGACATGTAGTATCTTATAAAATCATAAAATAGAGGTGTAAATTTTTGAATTCAAACAGCCCCTAAATATGTTTTTCTCAAAATGTGTTTAAAAGTCATTTTTATAACTTTTTAGCTGAACCACATTGTTACAAGTCCATTACAACCCTTATTAACATATGTATTACATACTAAGGGTTCCTAGTCCATGATATATTCAACCACATAACACATGAATAAGTGTACAAAATTATAATCACAAGCAAACATATGTTTTATATGTTTAAAAGCATCCTAATGGTGATTTCACTACATAGAACTTATATACACATAAAATGATAAATGTAAAGACATAAAGGGTTTTAGGTAACCTTATGGTGATTTAATATGATAAACAACACAATCTAAACCCTTGTTTAGATTATAAACCCAAGCTTGCAAGATCTTGAAACCCTAAACCCTAATCTTCCATTTTTCTTGCTTAACACTTGTAAAGACTTAATCAAGCATTCAAATCTTCTTAGGACATCTTAGATATGTTGTAGGAATGTATGTAAATGTGTTAAATAAAATATGGTATGGATTTGGTATTGGTCTTGTGGTTTCCGTGAGCTAGAGAGGAGGGGGAAGAGAGATTTTGTGTGTTTTACACCTTGGAAATGGATATGTGTGTGTTTACTTTCTAGTTTAGGCATTATATACCCTAAGACTTATTCAAGGGACATGTAAAGGATTTCTAGGGAATGTATGGTCATTAGTATGGAAGCCTTACAAGTAAACATGTAAGTCTTGGTAAAAAAACAATGGGAGGTATGGCTAGGTTTAATGGCAAGTGATGTACAAAAGACCAAGTTGAGATTTTTGTGATATTTCTTGATGTGTAAACACCAAATCTGGTTTATACATGCATAAGTGTAAGATATTTTGTTATTTTTAGGTATTGGGTATAAATGTGGGTATTTGTTGAAGCGTAGAAAAGTTTTGGTGCTTCCGGGAATGCCTAAATGTATTAAATTGCGAAACGTAAACGTTTTACGCAACTAATAAAAATAAAATATAAAAAGTTGATTATTACTTTCGTAAAAATAATATATTGCTTGCTTGACGAAAACTTTAATTCGTTTGGTGTTCGTTTACGTTAATTGTTGATTTTTAGTTTACGCGATTTTACTATATAATAAGAATTAAAAGTAAACGCGTACGAGAAAAAAATTAATTAGTAAAATAGATGACATCGTAAATGACCTGAAAATACAGAATGTTACAAGTTGTATAGAGTGGAGTGGTGGCCAAGGGTAGCTAGGATGACTATTAGAGGCTAGCATGTAGCTTGGAGAGGTGTAGGGTTGTGGTAATGGTTCGAATCACCAAGGAGGTGATGGAGGTGGTTTGATTGGCTTGGAGCCCAAGGTGGTAATGGAGGTGGTATGGTGCTAGCTAGGTGATGACAAGGTGGTAGGCTAGGTGGTGCATCATGGTGGTGGAAGCTTGCTAGGTTAGTAACTAGTTTCGACTAGTTTAGGGTTTTCGAGTTAGGTTTTTGGTTTTTGGGACGAGTTAGGGTTAGGGTTGTAGGGAAAAAATAGTTTAAATGTTGTGCATTGGAGTGTTGTAACTTATGTTAGATAGATTGTACGAAATCTCAAAAGAAATTGTTGGAAAATGGCTTCATTTGAATTCTATGCGTATTCGGCTTGTACTTTGGTCTTTTGGACGTTATACATTAGTTTTAGAGGGAAAAATAATTCAAAAGTTATGCATTGTACACTTGTACACATTCCTTGAAAGATTGTACATTTATTTTGTATGTAAACATTACATATAGTTAGGGTTTTGTTATGAACGTTAACGTATAAAGTCCGTTTTACAATAACGTTTTAGATAATACGTTAAATAGATAATGTATGGTAAAAAAGTGATTAAAACATATTATGACATGTATTTGATATAAACATTAATGAAATTGGAATTGGTAGGTTGTGTGAGCTCGTTTACTTTGATAATGTAAGTTACGTTACATTATGGATGGAATAAAGCAAAAATCTTTCCATGAAAACGGTTGCATCTAATTTAATAGATGGAAATTATACTGAAGAAAATTGCATCTATTTTAATAGATGGATAATTACATAGAGGAAAATTGTGGGTTGTTATATATAGTTCCATATGACTCTTCCAAGTGTCATACATAAATTTTTCCAATGTGGGAGGACGGTTGTCCGCACCAGCAATGATCATGAATTCCACTAAAGTTGTCATTTTAAATTGATTGATTAAATGAGAAAAGATAACTTTTTGATCATTCGGTGATTAGAGGTTGTTGTATTAAAGTGATGTTTGATTAAGTGAATGAGTCTTGAGATTACACGGGATTTTACAAATCAAATAAAAAACCGTATAAATCACCTAATGGAAGTGGTATAATTCACCCAAGAGAAATGTATAATTCACCCAAGCAAAGTGGTATAATTCTCCCAAGCAAGTGGTATACTTCTCCCAAGCAAAATGGTATACTTCTTCGAAGAAAATGGTATACTTCTCCCAAGCAAATGGTATAATTCTCCCAAACAAATGGTATACTTCTCCCAATGGAAAACTGGTATAATTTGCCTAGTGGAAAATTGGTATAATTCGCCTAGACAAAAGACCATATAATTCTGATAACATCAAATATTTGATACTTTTTAGTGTCAATTTTCACCTAAAAATACTTGCAATTATCCTATTAATATTGAAATTTGATACATTTACTGTTATTTTGTTGTTTTCAGGTAAAATGCAAGTATTTGGCAAGAAACGCAAGAATTGGACACTAAACTAGGCATTGGAGCGAAAAGACGTGATTAATGGATACTTCTACAAAAGCCAAAGAAGAAATGCTCCTGTGATACTTCAGGAAATGTGCTCTAGTATTTTGACCATAACTTCTTCATACTAACTCTTTTGAAGTTGATTCAAGAGGCATGGAAAATCAGAAAGGTATATATAAACTTTTCATGTTATTAGGTTAGGAGCGGATCACAACTGGCGAGCCACAAGATTGCAATTACTACAATTGTGCTGAAGAGTTTACGTTGTAACCTCACAAATAGATTACGCCATAAACTTTCCACGTCATAGTTACGACGTAAACTCATAAATAGATTATGCCATAAACTTTCCACGTTGTAACCTCACAAATAGATTATGCCATTAAGTACATTTTGCCTATATTTTGGAATGTCTACATCAGCAAGGTTACGGTGTAACCTCACGAATCAGTTACGTTATAAACCCTCAAAACCCTATAAATATGGGCCAAAATCAGCCTTAAAAGGCATCCTTCTCCCTCCCCTATGAGGGGACGATTGGGACATCTCTTTAAGTTATTTTTCAACACTCTCCAGCCCTTCAAGAAGGGAGAATCCGGTCCCGATCATCATCATCATACGAGTATGGTTTTATTATCATGTTTTCATTACTTTCATTAATTGACGATGATATTGATTATATGAATACAATTTTCGGGTAATCTTATCTTATTAGTTATCATTATGATTCATTTATTTCTTGTTAATTATGGTTATCTGTTTGGTTATATTACTTTAACCATAAGAATGCCAAATATGATGCTCGCTTACCATGATCAGTGGAACAAAATCCTGGTTATTATGACCAGTATGGCAGGATTCGCGAGATAAGTGAGGATTAGATGACCATTCAATCTCTACTTTCCATATAGTAGAATAAAGTGAATCATTAAGTTAATTAAGAAGTAATTAAGACCACATCTCCTTCTCTTCCATCATACTTAGTTCATTTCTTTAAAGTTTTCATTCCTTTACAAATCAATTATTCTAAATAGCTTTTAAACGTGACAGCCAATTTAAACTCAGATTTGTAACCGCCCTTTAGCTCTTGGAACGACCTCGGATTTACCAAAACTACAATACTCACGATCGGGTTCTCTGCCCGTTGGTGCGTTTGTAAGGTGAAACGAGTTTTATAAATTTAAAACTTGGTAAAAAATATTTAAAAGAAAATACGCATCAAGTTTTGGGCGTCGTTGTCGGGGAGCTAATTAGGTTTTAAATTTGAGTTTTGCATATATTTCAATTTCTTGTTATTTATTTTTCTTGTAAAAGCACAATCTACTCGTATCTTGTGTTTAAATTCCAGGAATCATGGGAATGGAACCTGATATTGAAAACATGACGCTTAACGAGTACCTTGAGTGCGAAGCTGCAAAAGAAATGAAATTGTGGGAAAATGTTCGATCCGGAAGAAGTTCAACAAATTATGATAAGGCGAATGTTGAATCTTTTCACCAAAATAAGAGTAAGACTTTTAGCTATCCGTATTCTCATAACTTAACTCCTCCACACCCTTGTTTCCTACCTGTTCAACCTTATCCCAAGAATTATTTTGTATCTACGAATGTGAGCAACAATGTGGACATTGAAAATATGACTATAGCAGAATATAATCTATACGTTGCTAAACAAGGCCTAGATAAGAATCCACTAAATCATCACTCATATGGTTTCACACCCTAATTTTTCACCCAACCACCACACACACCTAACACTCTTATGGATAAGAAGGATTCTGACTTTGATAAAATCTTGGATGACTTATTTAGAATTGGAGCTAAAAACATGAATCAAATAGGGCAACATATAGTTCAGGATAGTATTTGGGGATAGGATGATGATTTGGCGGAGGATCAGGAGAATGATGGTGATGATAGGGATACTTTTGATATGTTGGATATTACGGTTGAAGACGTAAAATGAATTAGGCAATTCCTCACACCTAACGTTCCTGATGTAATAGAAGATGTTATGCAACCTTTGATCCCAAAAACCCTACACACCACACCACCTAACGAAGATAATGTAGCACCGGCTACTAAACCCATTTTGGACAAACTTTTAGAAGACAAGATCTTAAATGTGGCCATGGTTGATGAAGAGGCTGATCTGACTAGGGATCTTGAGGAGCTTGAAAGACTCCTTGTTGAAAATCCTTAATTTAAGGAAATATAGGTGCATTCAATCATCACTAAAACCGAGCCTTTCATTCATACTCAACCAATGAGTCCCTTATACAGAATATTTGAATCATACAAGTCATCAACTAAACCGTATAAGGTAGATAGGGAAATGAAATCTCCTTCCAGGTATGGTTTTAAATCATCATTTCCCTACCCTGTAGCTAATGAACATCCAAATGATGTTTATTGCTACTTCCACCTACAATTGATCCCAAGTGAAGGGATGGACACCCTATTACCTAGTAAATAAGGGTGGAGTCAAGCTAGATACTCAAACAAAAACAAGCAATTCGTGGGAGGCACCCCCTGCTTATCCTTGTATTTATGTTTTGTCTTATTTCACTTCAATTTTGCATATTAGTTGGTTTGCATGTTTCTCACTTTATTTTGCAGGTTCCAGTAGCAAAGTGATCAATCGAGACCGGCTCGACTTGTAATTGTGTGGTAAACATTGCTGCTGTAGCATCAGTTACGATGTAACCACATCTCATTTATGGCGTAAACCCTCTTATGGTTATCCCATAATATATCAAACTAAAATTTCTAATTACCATATGATTACGGTATAACCACCAGGGTTACGCCATAACCTTCTTCTGAAAACCTTAAAAATAAGTTCAAAACTACTGCTAAACCTTGTATAACTAAATGAACTTTGTGGGTATGTTCTTTGGAAACCCTCACAAGACTTCACTCGTCCACTTGGGCCACCAAGTGGTTTAAAAAGCTTGTTTCATACGCTAAATGCAACCGTGATTCCTACAAAAGTAAGTTAGGATAGTATTATTATTCTGTACATTTTGTGTCTTTCTTTTAGCCGGATTTATGCTTTTGGTATTAGTTTTCTTGCAGCTATTATAGGATGATGCACATGGAGGGGTGCTTGGTTAATTATTGGCTACAGGAACGCATTTCAAATCTGGATTAGTTAAATAACATTCCAAATATGATGATGGGATATTTGTGATTGTGGATGTTGCTCAAAGAAGCAAACTTGAAGCATGGCTTAGAGCATGTTGTCTCTTCATCATATTGAGCAAAATCCAGGGGAGTTTCTTGTTCTAATTCTACTATTTCCATTATATTTCAATTTCTTACTGTACAATAAGGACATTGTATAAATCAAGTGGGGGGATGGGAGTAGAACTATCACTTGACTAATATTTGCCTTTGATTTTCTATTTTTATTTAAAAAATGGTGCCAAAATTTTAAAATTTTTGACATGTTTTTCTTAACTAAACTAGAATCAATCTTTGCCGAATGCACATTTACCCTTTATTATTACTTGGTGAGGTTTAAGCTTGATATTCCGTTTTCATCCATATTACAAAAATCCACCAAAATATTGAGTGTGCCGGTAGTATTGTAGACTTTAGAACTTGGCATGTATATTATTTTGAGACCTAATTGATTAGCAGGAATAGATGGTTCAAGAAGGCAACATTTAGGAATTCACCCAAATAGCCTATATGTGTATATATATGTGTGTTTATTGACTTGTCACACTGACTTGTCGACCTCCCATGTTAAAACCCTTTTGTTGCACTCATTATTAGTGCAAGATACCCCTAGTTCACCCTTGTTGAGCCAATATGTGTTTTCACCATTATTATATGTTTCGTTACACCATTTTGCCTTAACCAACCTTGTAATATATATTTATCTTTTTGTTGAAATTTCTGGCTACATAAGTCCATGGTTCAGGAAAATGGTTTGAAGATTGGCACTTACTTTGATGATATGTCATTTTAATCATGGAAGACCCCCCGGTATTATCACTTTCAATACTATTTATCTCAAGTGGGGGGATATGTTATATGTTATATACAGGAGTATTGTAAAAAAAGAGAAAAGGTGGTGCACCTATAAGCCACCTAGTGATATAGCCTCCTGATGTTGGTTACGTGTTAAACCAACTAAGTAAAAAGGTGGTGCAACTATAAGCCACCTAGTGATTTTGGGGATGGTGCAACTATAATCCATCCAATGTATAAAGGTGGTGCAACTATAAGCCACCTAGTGAAGAATGGGTTAGCATGCTCCGCAAGATCTCATTATTAGCTAACCCATTATGATGGTATGATCAGATTTTCGCACTTAAAGACTTGGACTATGGATGGACAGTAACCGGTTATGGGTACCTTAGATTATATAGGACTATTTGTTTTGTGTTTCTATCTTAACACCAATTAAATGTGTATCTCATGTCTATCCTTACCCTTTGTATCACCCATTAAGCCTGTGTGTGTCACCCATGTTGCCTTTAAGAATTGTTTAGACCCTAACTCTAACTGATGCAGATTTGTGTACTTTCTAAGCCTATGATAGAATACATGTTATGACTGTGCGATTGATCGATCACCCCGAAAATGAAACACTTAGACTAGTTAAGAGTTGAGTTTATTTGATCCCCTTTTCGTGAGGTGTTCGGCTTTAATGTTTCTAGCATAAGTCTTTTATAGATTCATTTCTCCGAGTTAAATTGGAGAAATCTTTTTACGAATTATTCTAACAGGTCTACTTGAGGGTAAACAGAAGTCAAGTGGGGTGATATTTGATAACATCAATTATTTGAAACTTTTTAGTGTTAATTTTCCCCTAAAAATACTTGCAATTATCCTAGAAACACATGAATTCGATACATTTACTGTTATTTTGTCGTTTTTAGGAAAAATACAAGTAACTAGCAAGAAACAAGAGAATTGGACACTAAACAAGGCATTGGAGCAAAAAGACATGATTAATGGATACTTCTACAAAAGAATATTATATAAGATGCTATCCGCTTATGATTTGGTGTTACTATGAAAGGAAATGAGGCCGAAGAAGAAATGCTCCGGTGATACTTTGGGAAATATGCTCTAGTATTTTGACCATAACTTCTTCATACTAACTCCTTTGAAGTTGATTCAAGCGGCCCTAAATAGAGTAAAGTGATATCTATAACTTTCATGTTTTGGGTTAGAGCCGAATCACAACTGACGAGTCACAAGATTGCAATTACTACAATTATGTTGAAGAGTTTACGCTGTAACCTCACAAATAGATTACGCCATAATCTTTCCAAGTCATGGTTACGGCGTAACCTCACAAATAGATTACGCCATAATCTTTCCACGTCATGGCTACGGCATAACCTTACAAATAGATTACGCCATAAAGTCCATTTTGCCTATATTTTGGAATGTCTACATCAGCAAGGTTACGGCGTAACCTCACGAATTAGTTACGCCGTAAACCATCAGAAACCTATAAATAGTGGCCAAAATCAGCCTTTGAAGTCATCCTTTTCTCCTCCCATCTGAGGGGATGACTAAGACATCTTCCCAAGTCATTTTTTAGCACTCTCCAGCCCTTCAAGAAGGAAGAATCTGGTCCTGATCATCCCCATCATACCAGTTTGGTTCAATTATCATGTTTTTATTACTTTCATTAATTGATGATGATATTGATTGTATGAATACAATTTTTGGCTAAGCTTATCTTATTAATTATCATTATGATTCATTTATTTCATGTTAAGTATGGTTATTTGTTTGGTTTATATTACTTTGACCATAAGAATGCCAAATATGATGCTCGCTTATCATGACCAGTGGAACAAAATCCCGGTTATTATGACCAGTATGGCGGGGATTCGCAAGATAAGTAAGGATTAGATGACCATTCAATCCCTACTTTCCATATAGTAGAATAAAGTGAATCATTAAGTTAATTAAGAAGTAATTAGGACCGCATCTCCTTCTCTTCAATCATACTTAGTTCATTTCTTTAAAGTTTTCATTCTCTTACAAATCAATTGTTCTAAATAGCTTTTAAACATGACAAACAATTTAAACTCAGATTTGTAACCGCCCTTTAGCTCTTGGGACGACCTCGGATTTACTAAAACTACACTAATCATGATCGGGTTCTCTACCCGTTAGTGCGTTTGTAAGGTGAAATGATTTTTATAAATTTAAAACTTGGTAAAAAATATTTAAAAGAAAGTATGCATCAGTATTGCACGGGATTTTATAAAACTTGATTAAACCAAGAAAATAATTGTATATTTCGCGGGATTTTACAAATCAAAGGAGAAACCGTGAAATAAGAATCCTTGTTTTAGAAAGAGTATATAAATCGGTTGGATGTATAAATCGGCTGGATTATGAAATGTGTATAAATCGGCTAAGTTTAAGTTACATAAATCAGCTGTAACAAAATATGTATAAATCGGCTAATATAATTTGCATAAATCGGCTGATTCAAAACCTGTATAAATCGGCTACTGTAATTTGCATAAATCGGCTGATTCAAAACCTGTATAAATCAGATAATTTAATTTGCATAAATCGGCTAATATCACAACCTACATAAATCGGCTAATTTAATTTGCATAAATTGGCTAAATATCACAACCTGCATAAATCGGTACCTTCATAAAATCCGAAAAACCAACTTTTCAAATCACTCAAAACACACCTTTTGACGTTTTTGCTTGATTTTTTTTACATCTAAGTATTACTAAGCTACTAGAACCTTAAAAAACACAAACTTGATGATTTTTTAAGACCAAAAATTCGTGTACTTTTTGTTTCGAGCTAAGCAACCAATACGCACCCTTTTTCAAGCTTAAACGCACACAAAAAACTCAAAATTACCCCCTGGCGTCTGATACTAATTGTAGAATATAAGTTATCTAATCACACACACAATATAAGTAAGAAATCTTAGAGATAGAAAGAATGATTGGACACTTCTAGAGAGAGAAACAAAAGAGAGTATGTGATATTATGAAATGAGCCAACACCATATCCAAGGCATGGAGAGGGTATTTATGTGAGTTACATGGCCGACCACTCATGGGCTTTCCATGGGCTTGGCCCGCTTAGCTTACATAAGTTCCAAATATTATCTAAGACTTATGAGATACATATTTAAGAGTGACCGAGACTCTTTCATATTTCTAACAGGATCGGACCAAAATCATTTTTTTGCAATAGAGGAGAATAGGGTTATGATCCGACCATAATCTACAAAGAGCAATGACCTTCAGGTCTGTATTGGAATGGAGGACATCATCCGAGATAAGGAAACAATCTAACTTGCTCATCTTAGACCCGACTTTATTCACCCAAGTAAAATGCCGACCACCCATAGGAAGACCAATCAAGCCGGTGTCATGGATGAAAGATTTAAATATTGTAGCATCCCTACAAGAAAAAGTAGAACCAAACCTCTTCGATTCACTTCTAACTTCATTTAAATCACCAAATAAAATAACTCTTCCGATGTGATCTTGAATAAATACACGAAGATAAGACCATAAGTTTGATTTATCTGGCTGATGTTGTGGACCATAAACATTGATGATATAGTAGTCGCCAACCGGGTTTTTCCACTTTCCTTCAACGATGATGTAATTGTCACTACACCATATTCTCTTTTGGAAAAAATGTTAGGATCCCAATGCATAGTCGAACTTGAAATTACCCCACATAGATCTTAGTTGAAAAAGCTCCAACTTAGACATCTTTGTTTCTTGAACACCAAGGATATGAACGTTGTGTTTAAAACATAATTCTTTGATCCAAACACACTTCTTGCGCTTCCCGGAGCCACAAATATTCATAGAAAGAATATTCATTTACCAACGATCGACACATCTATACCATTAATCTATCACCTAAGATATTTTTTACACCCTTTAACGTCATAGCCAAGAGCCCCACCCACTTCAATCATCCGATTCATTTCATCAATAAAAGAAAACCCTTTTAAATCTTTTCTACTATAGTTGGCAAAAGAGGTGGAACACTTGCCTGCTCTTGAAGTACTAGATGACGGAGAACAAGCTTTGTTCTCCTTGATAAAGTTCTCGAAACCAGGGGTTTGGAGTTGTCCGAGACAACCTCGTCAGCAACCATGTCTTTATGAGTAACAGTATGATCGTCCTTTACCTGATCCGTAAAGAATGAAACATCTTCATTTCCTGCTCATGATGTAACATCATCATTGTTGAAATAGGACCTTTCTCTAAACCACGAGGTTTGGAGTCTTCAGCTTTGGGGTCCTTAGAGGGTGTTTTCTCAACTTCTTTCTCTTCCACAACATGTTGTAGAAAGTCATCAAGGGCCTCGTTTGGATCCACATTCCCATTAGACGATATATCCTCATTATCAGAATCATTTGATTTTATATCATTTGAGATGTGGATATTCCATGTTCTAATTTCTTTAACAAAAACTTGAAAATTCTTACCAATGATATGACCTCCATGCAGACCCTACCCATGCTCATGCAATCTTCAGCCTCCGTGTCAAAAATTTGAATTTTCTAAAAAGGTTTACCATTTTTTTGAAGGCACTTGACCCCCATGCACACAAAGGAAGGCCACAAATCTCTATCCATATCATTCGTTCATCAACAACAAAGGATGGTGAAACTTCTTCAGAGGTTATTCATAACTTCTTTAAAGATTCGTTGGATTTGAACGTTGCACATGACTTCTCGAAGTTGAATTGAATCCACACCCATAAACCACCTCTATGATGGATCTTAATATCATTGAATCCTTCGTTAGGACAAATATGATACATATTACTAATCGTATCAATCTCATTTACTTTGACCATAACCACTGTAGAGGCATCTTGCGCATTCCCACCGCAATGCGTGGGCGAAAACACCTTGTTCTCATCAAACACAAAAACAAACAAAACCAAACCCTAACCACCACCGTATCAAACATTCCTAACCATAGCCATACACACCGGTGTAATCCCCACCCGCTATAACTAGCATTGCTGATGCTCACGTCACCACTTTCACCACAGTCATCGGTAAATCACTAATGTCGTTCGTATGATGTTAGGTTAATTTATTTTTCTTAGCAATTTAATTTCTTATGCTTAGATTAGGATAAGTGTACTTTCAATAAAAAAAAGTTATGCTTAATTACATACTCATTGTTATGGATTATAAGATAAATGAAATAGGAATAAAAACTACTTTAGCAAGCAGATGGATGATATTTTTTGCTTATATTAGTAACTTTAACGAAAAGGAGGTGGTGGTTGGTTGATAAATTTAAGTGTTGCTGAAGTATTTGTTCATGTGTGTTGGTTCTGGCTATTATTTTTTGTTGGAAACACGAAAAGTGTCGGTCACTTCCAAAGTTGTAACAAGTCTTAGCTCGTAGTTAGTATAAGGATTAGATTAGTAATCTAGTCCGGCCCAAGGCCCATGGGTGGCCCAACTCCAGCCCATGGCCGGCCAAATGTAGTATAAATACACCCTCTCCTAGTCTTGGAGAGGGTTGGTTGTTCCATTTGTTTTCCATTCATTTCATTAATACATCATCCATATTCCATCCAAGTTTCTCTAACAATCCAACCCACATCTCACTTATTGTTCTTGGTTGATCTTAAGATTACTAGTATTCTTCAATTGGTATCAAGAGCCATGGAGTGGTGTGTTTAGATTTTTGTGTTTGATTTGTGTTCAAAACCCTTACAAAGAGCAAATTAGTGATTAAAATTTTTTGGCTTAAAAACCTTAAAGTTTTCATTTTTATTGTTCCTATAGGGTTAGTAATACTAGTTGTACAAGAATTTTTGCTAAAAATCATTAAAAATCGTGTCTTTTTGAGTTTTGAAAATTTGGGTTTCGTAATAGTTAGAATCGAACTAGTGGACCGAACAAGGGAATCGAACTAGTCAATCGAACAAGATACTCGAACTAGTGAATCGAACGAGAGGACCGAACGAGCTATTGCATAGGTTGAACCGAACGAGCTTCTTCAGTCTCAATCGAACGAGTAGCTTCTAGTTTGTATCGAACGAGTGACTTCTAGTTTGTATCGAACGAGCTCTCTCTAGTTAAGATCGAACGAGTGTTTTTCACTAGTTAGAACCGAACGAAAGGACCGAACTAGGGGATCGAACTAGGGGATCGAACTAGGGGATCGAACTAGAGGATCGAACTAGAGGATCGAACTACAGGACCGAACCAGTGAAAAACAAATTTAGTTTAAACTTAACAAACTCAATTTTAAATTATACGGTTATTTCTTTGACTTGTAAAATCCCGTGTAGTTTTAATTCAAGACTCAACAATCACGTAACCAAACACAATTTCTTTCTACCACCGATCGATCAATTTGTAATCTTTTGATATCACAATGACGTCTCTTGCTGATAAATCACTTCTCTCTGGAGGAGACAACAAACCACCGATGCTTGAAAAACACTTGTAAAACATGAAAGTATAATGGAACTTTATATGAAGAATAGACCACGATGGACGAATGATACTTGCCATCTGTTGAAAAAGTCCACTTGTTTGGCCTTCCAAATCACTGAGGACGGAGTAACAGGCTAAGGAATATGTTGAGACCTACACTCAGCTGAAGACCATTCAAGCAATGCGATATCAAAGCTCTAAACATCATTCCTCCAAGCCTACCAACTGAAATCTATGCTCCTGTGATCAACAACGTGTGGCAAAAGAATCTTTGGGAAGAAGATTAAACTGTTGATGCAAGGAACAGTCATTTAACCAAAACAAGAACGGGGAGTGCCAAGCATGTATGATGAATATTTTGATAAATTCACTTACAAGAAAGGAGAGACGTTGCATGATATACGTGAGTTCAACTCAGTTTACTCAATGATATGAACATTTACAAGAAGGCCATTGGAGCGCAATTTCAAGTGAACACCAAGTTCTTAAACATCTTCCTGATGAATGGAGCAAATTTGGTTACGAGTGTTAAATGTCAAAGACTTGCACACTACCAATGTTATCAACTTCATGCTCATCTGCAACAACTGAACGTCAAGCAATTGATGTTCGTTGATGCATGAACGCAAACCCTGATCCTGTTGCTTTAGTGGCCATCTCACACAATTAACTCACCTGATCTTATCAATCTCATTTACACACTCACCCACATCCTCCTTAAAATCTCTCACTCAACATCACATTTCACCATAATCAGCATCCACAGTTTGTTAAACATAATCAACATCAGAACAATTTCTCAACCAATCAACTCAACAACCTCTTTCTAATTACTTATCCAACAAATGATTTCAATCCAGCCGTTCACCACAACGGTTATTCTCAACAAACATCAATCTTACATATCGGAATATGCTCCCATTAACCTATCAGCTCAACAACCTAAATTTTCCCAACCAAACTCCAAGTCTAGTTGTTCACCAGTGTTCCCAAAAGGGTGATGACTAATTGACGTAATTTAATCACATATTCAGCTATACTTGCTGTTGTCACATCCCGAACACTACTACGAAACATCAGCTAAGGACTTCATCAAACCCTCGTCAACAAGCTACCAACTATGATGGAAAAGTAACTGAGCAAACCGTTACAGGAACAAACTACTTTATGCTCTGGAACAAACAAGAAAAATCAACACACCTGGTGCAAAGTGGTAAGCAACACGGAAAACAACGTACTGTTATTTGTTACAATTGCAAAAGAAGAGGGAGGGGTCATATTTGCCAATAATCACTAAAGCCCAAGAGGAAAAGGGATTACAGCATGTTAAACGATAAAGTGTTTTGGTTCAAGCTCAAGGCCATTGGTTCAAGCTTTAACAAGATGAAAATAGCATTTTTTGGCAGATCCATGACTTCCTGATAATCAAACCTCTACAGACATCCTACCCAATCTGCTTATCAAGCCGATGGATCTGGATGCATTGACTCTGATTGTGGATGAACTCATCAGCCAAGATTGCTCTCGAATAGGCCCAATCTCTCAGGAATTGGCACAATGCACTCACTGAGGTACACAATCAAGATAAATCGAACAGACTTATCAATCAAAGTGTAGGCAGATCCATGACGTCTTCGGAACAGTCAATGATGTGAGTCAGATCAGAAACCGACATAATCAGTGATAAGCAAATATCATATCCTTATTCTCAGTATCTAGTGAAACACAACATGAAAACAGTTCATAATTCTAACTCTCTGCTCACAAGATGTCTTGATATGTCTATGTATTGATCAAATAACTACCCAATGACGCATTGCAACACTGTAATAAAGCTTGACAACCGAGCTTGACAGATAGAAAAGAAAATTAAAGATTTGAAAGAGAAACAAAATGATTTAGACAGTTTCAGATTCAAAATGACAGTTTGCCGATAAGATTTTACAAACATGAAAAAAACATCATTCAAACAAGTGCAAGAAAAGGATTGTTTAACGAAAACATTTCGAACTCACAAAATATTGAAATTAGAAGAAAACAGAAATATTGAAAGAGAAATTGATTTAGAAAAGAAAATGAAGCACACTTGACAACAATCAATTTCTAAAGAGGTAATCTGCGCAAACTGTTCATATGATACTAAAATCCAAAATTTTTATGATCATTCCTCGAGAACAAGCTACGTTTTGAAAACCTTTCTGTCTGCAGAAAGCTCGGGAGTCAAAGCCAAAGCTTGATATGACGAGGCAATACCATTCTTAAAATGGATCCTTATATTTGTTCTGATTCTGATGAAACAATAGAGCTAATCAGAAAAAGAGCTCAATCAAAAAATGTTTTTGAAAGAACAAGATCCTTTTGTTTGTAAAACCTTAAATGAACACAAACCCATCAATAATGCCATTCTTCAAACAAAACGATACTACAAACGAAATGTTCGACAAACTGATTTATATACGAATCATGCTATTGAAAGCCGACTTCGGTCCTACCTTTTAGACCCAATCTCATTCTTCCACAACCGTTCATATTGAGGTTCAAAAGAACTTCCTACAGTAAGATAGGTGAATACTAAGCTGAAAAAGGCTAAAACGCCATCTTACTAGGCTTTTGATCAGGTATGTCAAAGAAAAAAACACACTGTCCACAATGCTATCACGGAGGGCACATGGGTTGAACTACAAGCTTGTTTTAAGATGAAACATTCACGTTTTATAACAGAATTGAAAGATAACTTCAATAACTTCAAGCCAATACTTGTTGAAGAACTTGCTAGAGATCCAAAAAATCTTTTAATCGAAATGGAACATGCTGTCCGAACAACATCGCTTATGGGTGGGGGGGGGGGGGATTCCAGAACTTTCGAAGTTAAAATGAATCAAGTTTTTAGTGAAAATAACGACACTATGGCCAAGCTATTGATCCTGATAATGTAAAGACTGTTGTGAAATTTATCTGTGCATGCAAAAAGGTGAAAATGTGACTGAATTCAAAAGTGTTCTCAAACTCGAGACTGAGCTTGTCAAGAAAAAGATTTTGTTGATAAAGAACCTTACGTAATCTTTGCAAGTGTTTGACCACCCCTGAAAACTTTGATCACTTTGGAAGCCCGATTCACAACTAATCAAGCATTTTTCAACAAGAAAACAGTGTTTAAATCAAAATCACCGAGTTTTACACAGTTGTTCGCAATTAAAGTGATATGAATAAGCTCAGTGTCAAGCGAAAGACACATTAATGTCAAGTTGAAAAGAGCAAAATATTCAGTACTTAAAGAGGAAATGTGAGATAGTGTCATCAAACTGGACATGGATGAAATTAGAGACACTTAAACATAGAATTGGAAACATAGAGTGACAAAACTTGATCTGAGAATGACATTTGAAACAGACTTATAAACAACTTTTTGACTCGATTAAACCAAACGTGTTTCAATCAAAATAACAATGTGATGCTTAATCAAGCAAGTCAATATAAAGTCTGGGAGATTTCTGATTTAAATGCAAAACTTCAGGAACAAGGTTTGGTCATAGCAGCCCTAAAAAATGAGTTAAGGAAACTTAAAGGAAAAGCGATAGATAACAAGGAGACTGTGACCCACTCTAGAGTGATTGCCAAACGTTTAAGGATACATGGAAACCAATCACACACCCAAATTGATTGAACAAAAGACTGCTCACTCTTTGTATAATAAGCATACCCCAGTAAGAAAGCTTTAGGTCCAGTAGGGATATATTTGAACATACAAGCAAATTATCCCAAGATCCACTTTTAGAGTCTGCCTTAGTTAAACCACAAAGTCATTCAGGATTTGCTTTCACACATAAGTAGATCATGCCCTAGCGTCAACAATTGTGGTTCTCAATTAATTGAGGTCATGCCGAGAAAAGAACAAGAAAGTTAGGTTTGCCGAATCACTCACATCCACAGAAAACACAAAACAGCTTCGACTTCAAACATAGTTTCTAACAAGCGTGGTGCATTCTACAGGAGTAAAGACATTTTCTACAAGTGCTGAGCGGAATCACAGCCTTCAGGCAATACCAAGAATGATAGAATTTGCAACACCAAGTAGTCATTCGAAGAATACCGAAGAAGCTCACCCTAGGAAGTTAAAATAGTTTGAATAAAAAAGAATGTACTAGTTAATGTTCCATGGATCTGTGGATGTGCATAATCACAAGAAACAAGATAATTCTGATTATGAGTGAATTGCACCGTGATTATTGCATGCCTACTGATAACTATGTGTTTCTAATGCTGTGATGTTGTGAAATCTCGTGCAAAATCTTAAATGACTAAATCTAAGAAAGATATCTAAAACCTACAGAAAGGTGTTTACTCAATAGGATATATTTGGAGATCTACCGTCGCAAATGTACCTCTTCACTATTGTAGGAAATGCGTGCCCTTTAACATAATTACCGCTACTAATGAAGTGCCTTCTAGAAACCCAATTATTCTAGATCCTGAATCACCCAAACCTGTGGTTTTACGTAGGTATATTTCACGAAAACCAAAAGAATAAAAATGCTGAGCCTGTTAGCAAAACTAAGGTTTTACCACCAATGTCTGCTAACGTAAAAAAAAAGGAACCCAGTGTAAATCCTGGATCCACAAATACCAATATTCCATCTACTTCTTTGAATGAATGCCAGGTTGGTCCAAATCGTCCTCTGGTATTTGGATTCCCGATGCTCGAAGCACAATGACCGGAAGTCGCTCTTAGCTCACAAATTTTGTATTAAAATTACTTGGGGGTACAGTTAAATTCGAAATGATTCAAGTTTGCAAAGATAATGGGTTTTGGAACTATCACATTTTGGAATGTTACATCTCAAGGTTTATTACTTAAGGGACTTGGGCATAATCTATTTTCCAGTGGGACAATTCTGTGATTCCAATCTTGAAGTGGCTTTTCGTCAACACACGTGCTTCATCTCGCAATTTAGAATGTGTTGATTATTGACGGATCTCGAGGGAATAACCTTTAACTCTCCTCTCACTTGGAATATGATGGCATCCTCTCCTATTTGTCTATTGTCAAAGTCTTGGTTATGGCATCGTCGTCTTTCTCATTTGAACTTTGGTTCTATCAATCATCTGGCAAGACATGGACTTGTACGAGGTCTCCCTAAGCTCAAGTTTGAAAAGGATCACTTATGTTCTGCATGTGCATTAGGCAAAAGTTCTAAGAAACCCCACAAAACCTCAAATTTGAAGACACCAATCAAGAAAAACTCGTATAATGATGCATATGGATCTATGTGGGCTAATTCGTGTCGCGAGTGATCCAATGGAAAGAAGTACATTCCTCAGTTATGTTGATAGACTACTCTTGATTTACTTGGTAAAATGCTTGCGATCAAAGATGAAGCTCCACCTTTTATATCAATTTTTTGAGAAGATCCAAAGTACGACTTAAGGAAACTGTCCGACGCATCAGAACAAATAATGGAGCTGAGTTTGTTAATCATTGCGTGAATATTATGAGAAGGTTGGCATCTCTCATGAAACTCATTCTGCACGCTTCTCCACAGCAAAACGGTGTTTGTTGAAAGACGCAATCGCACGCTAATTGAGAGCAGCACGCACTATTAAATTTATGCAAAAGCTCCCTTTATTTCTATGGGCCGACGCGGTTGCCACAGACCTGTTATACCCAAAATCTTCCATGATACGTCGTCTCGCCACGCGAAACACCATAAGAGCTTTGCACAAACACAAACCACCCGATCTTATCTTATCTGACATGTGTTTTGGTGCACTTTTGTTACCCAACGAATGAAAGTGACCAATTATGGGCAATTTACAACTAAAGGCTGATATTGTATTTCATTGGATATGCACACCACAAAGAAAGCTTTCCGGATTACCACTGACGTACCAAACAATAATTAAACTAATCACGTTGATTTGATGACCGATCTGCGATGGCTTCTGACACAAGCAGTTCAGACCCGCTCTTCATTATGACTCCTGTATCACTTAGTTTCAAAGAGACTCATGCAACCTTCTCTTCAACCACCATTTGTACCACCATCGAGATCTGACTGGGAATTTGTTGTGTTCAATACCAATGTTTTGATGACTCCACTTAATGGTTGATTCTCCATGCACACAGAAGTCATTGCTCCTGATTCCTGAAGTAGTTGCACCTGAACATTGCGTATCAACTGTTCACACACCTTCACCAACTACAAGTTTTGATCAAGATGCACCACACCAAGTACCTCTCAAACAACACAGTAACTCAAACTCCAATTCTTTCTCATGATTTGAAGAAGATTAATCATGATATGAAGTTGCACATATGGGGTAATGATCCGTACTTCGGTATTCCCAATTCCAGAAGTTCCTTCTGAGCATCTTCAATCAGACGTTATTCATACAATTGTCATCCCCGAACCAAGTTTCTGACACACCCTAGCAAATGGACGAAGGATCACCCACTTTGAGGAATATGAATCGATTCGCTTGACAGACAGTTACCACCCGACTCCAACTTCATGAACAAGCCCCTAGTTTCTGTTACTAAATGATGCTTCCTAACATCAGTTGAACTCAAGAACTACAAAAGCATTAACCCCAACGCTGTGGATGAAGCTAAGCAAGTAGGAACTCCATGAATTTGAACTCTGGAGTTTGAACTTGTTCTCCCCTCCTGACAAAGCATTTGTCATCTCTCTAAGTGGATCTATAAGTTAAACTTGATGAGTTATGGCGGTATTAGCGAAAAACAAGCTCGTTTGTCCTCGTTGGTTTCGTCAAAAAGGGTATGATTTCAAAAGAGTCATTCGCTCACGGTGCAGATTAGAGCTATACGAATTTTTCTAGCGTTTGCTGCTCAACATGAAAACATGGTCATCACCACATGGATGTGAAGACTCATTTTGAATGGTAATTTGCGAGAAGAAGTTTATGTTAGCCACCGGAACGGATTTGGATCCAGACAAACCTAACCAACGTATACAAGCTTAAGAAAGCTCTTATGGTTGAAACAAGCTCCAGCGAGCGTGGTATTATATTAGTCTTCATTCTGATCGTCCAATGACTTCTCCCAAAGGCCTCATTGGTTCCTACTCTTGTGACATCCGTAAAAAGGCAACGATTTCTAATTTCTGGTACAAATCTATGTCATGATATTATCTTTGCTTTGCCTCTACTCCTGAATTGGTGTTGATCTATTTGCTAAAATAAATGTGTTCCAAATTCAATGTCGATGATGTGAAAAAATCTCATTTTCTTAGGACGACAGATTCTTTTCTCAAGGTCCCCAGAGCATCTTCATAAACCAATCTAAATATGCTCTTGAATCACGTTAAAAAAATATGCAATGAATCTTTTGACCCCAGTGGATACTACCCATGAGAGTACGAGGAAGTCCAAACTGGATAGGATAAAGAAAGGGAAAGTTGTAGATCCATTCACACAATCAGGTGTGATTGGCAACCCTCCTTTAACTTACAGCCAGTAGACCTGAACCTACAAATTGCTTATGCATGTGTGCCCTGTATCAGCTCGGCCTAACACCGAAAAGCACTTAAATGCAGTAAAAAAAGGAACTGTTTCGATATCTAAAAGGGAGAAACCGTACACGGTCCCTTTGGTATCCGAAGGATTCTTCATTTGAAACAAACAGCATTTTGCAGGATGCGGATCATGCTGGTTGCAAGATACACGCCGTAAGTACATCTGGCATTATACAACATTTGGTGATAGACTTGTAACTGGTCGTCTAAAAGGCAAGAAAAGCGCTGCGATATCCAGTACGGACTGAAATATTGCATTCCGGTTTGTTGTGCTCCAGTCCTTTGATGCATCACAACTTACCGACTATAGGCGTTGATTCAATAAAATTCCAATGGTACTGTGATAACAAAAGCGCTATTGCCTTAATTCGCAAAAAAGTTCAACATTCCCAGATCAAAGCATCTGACATCCCGGTTTCACTTCATCCAAGGAGCATTTTGAGAATGGTGGTGATCGAACTTTTAACTTTGTCAATACGTACCGGAATATCAACTGCGACATCTTCACAAAAGCCATTGCAAGAGAAAGAATTGAATTTCTTATCAACAAGCTGGGAATGCGGAGTTTTAAAACCAGCCGATACTCGAAACAATTGGCAAGATGAATTGATGAATAGTGGTGGTACCATTCAAATACTCCTGTATTAATATCTAAATACTAAATTCAGAAAAACACAAAAGATTTTAAATTTAACTTTTATTTTTTCTAAAATCATAAAAAACCAAAAATATTTTCTTTTTGATATAAAATTTTTTACAAAAACAAAATACAAAATTGAAAAAAATGAAAAAATCAAAAAGAAAGGTTACAATGGCATTTCTTCTGAAATCGAAAACATTTACTGTCATAGAAATGTCATTTAACAATGATACAAGCCTGTAAATAAGTTCGAGCATAAGTTTCAAGTGTTTTTCCAAAACATGCGAAATAGCTTGACTATTATTTCAGATAGCAACCCGGATCATCATCTTAAAGGGCAAGTTTTTTCAAAAAGAAAACTTTGCCTCTCGCGGAATTTATTCTCGGGCATAGGGTCTACCTTTTAGACTAAATCATGCCAAAGGCTTTGTGATTACATTGCATCACAACCCTGCTTCAAAATCACATAAGTGTAACTATTCAGTTGCATCTATGTGAATAAATTAAGAAAATCTTTATTTATCTTGGTGGTTTGTTTTGTTTGTCACACACAAAAATCATTCCATCATCTAAAATCTTTTCCAAATACATTAGACTTCTTCTTCTCAAAACAATGTCCTACAGCTCTTTAAATAGGAAAACGAGACAATTGTTTTGAGGGGGAGAGAATCTCAAATTTCTTGTCAGATCAAAAGAGCTGTTAAAAAGGAAAAAGAATTTAAACGATTATTTTGTGCCTTATTTTTACTTGTCTAAGCCTTTAGGGTGTTAGTTTGCTAAAATAAATGTCTAATTATGTCTATAGGTATGAGAGTTTAAAACATTAGGGACCAAGTGTGCTTTTTGTTTATCTTGAGTATACCTTATAAAACCTAATTGGCAAGATTAATAAGTTGTGTATAGATGAGGGGCCAAATGTGCCAAAGTTAAAATTGTGTTATACCTTTACCAATCATCACCCGTCCCATTCACTGTACACGATCCCTACACACACTCAAAACACACACACGAAACACATTACACTCGAACCACTTCAATCTAGCTGAATCACTCCGTTTCAAATCTAAGGTATACCTGAAATGTTGATCTTATTCACCTAATCAACTCGAAACCTAATGGAATTAATCGATTTCACCGCTTTTGATTGAAGTTGCCCTAATTATAAAATTAGGGTTCTTAAAATCAAACTTGGATAAATCTTTAAATTGATTGAGGGCTTTTGTTGTATTAGGTGTGTTATATGTATAAGTTAGTCGAGTTTTAGTATTCGTTATGATTTCATAATGTTCTTGATTGTTTTTGTGCTAGTTTGAATAGTTAAATACATAAATAATACCTGTTTTGTGTGCTAGACTGTTTTATCATGGCTCAATGAAAATGCTAGATTAGAGTTAAATGTGAAAGTCGATTTTGCACAAACTTTATAAATCAAACGAGTATAAATATGAGGCTCGAACGAGTGTATGTTAGAAAGGATCGAACGAGTGTGAGGATCGAACGAGTGAGGATCGAACGAGTGTCTACATGTGAGGATCGAACGAGTGTCTACATGTGAGGATCGAACGAGTGTCTACATGTGAGGATCGAACGAGTGTCTAAATGTGAGGATCGAACGAGTGAATACTTGAAAGGATCGAACGAGGGAATGTATGGATCGAACAAGTGAATACTTGCATGGATCGATCGAGCGTCTATAGTGTGGACCGAACGAGTAAAACATGTAAGGATCGAACGAGCGCATGATTGTGAGGATCGAACGAGCACATGTTCTAAGGACCGAACGAGTGCTTGTGTACATAGACCGAACAAGTGTAATTTCAGTGCAACTCGATCTAGCTGTTTTGGACCGAACGAGTGTTATTCTTTGAGGACCGAACGAGTAAAGTTATCAACACTTGACCAATTTTTTGACATAACACACTTAAGATCAAATTTTTTTCTAACCAAGATTAAAATTCAACAAATCTCTTAGGTTAAAATAGACAGTAAAAGCTTGACAAAACCAAGGTTAACTATATTCAACTTAATTGTTAGGATAGGTGCCTTTGTCTTA
>BQNB010080646.1:16420-28168 GCA_026074375.1 Tanacetum coccineum
GAGGTACTGGAAAAAATAATATTAACCATAAAAACAGGAAGCTAGAAGTAAAATAAACACTTAGCTGCCAGAAAAAAAATCCGGTAGTGGTCAGTCGCGGCTGAACCGGCGGTTTCCCGCGGCTGTGCTGGCAGGGATACTTGGATCAGGCTCGGCAAGATGAGAGGATCTCCACTCGCCAGAGGTGATGGTCCAAACCGCCTTGATGTCGCTGAAAAAAACACAAACTACACAAAGGGTCACCGGACGTCGTCGTTGCTTGTGGCGGCTCTGGTGGTGGTCAGACAAGTTGGGTTACGTTCGCGGTGGAGTGGTGGTTCTGGTGGTGGTTTTAGATTTGAGTGATCAACCCAAGCCGAGCTTGAGCTTGACAGGGCTTGAGACTCGAAAAGCTCGAAATATATAAATGTTGTGTTCGATAGCCAAACTTATCAATAAAGTAAAAAAAATACATGATGGACTCAAGAGTAAAGAATTTATATAAAACATTTAAGCATTAGGGTTTAAATATCCTTCTACGATAAATATTTAACTATTATACCAATATTTACATTAGCATTTACGTTATTTATATAAATACGTATAACAAAAATATTTATGTACATAAAAGCTCGAAAAGCTTGATAAAAGCTCGAGCTCGGCTCGTTATGTGTTTCGAGCTTGTTTTTTGCGCTCGGGATCGGGGTTGAGCTCGATAAAAGCTCGGCTTGATCGAGTCAAGCTCGAGCTCGAGTTGCTTGATAAAAGCTTGGCTTGATTGCAGCCCTAATAATATTTAAGGGTGAGCAGAAAACCGAAAAAACCGAAAGCAAACCGAAAACAAAAAAAAAACAAACCAAAAAACTGACCGAAATTTGAAACCGATGGTTCGGTTTTTACTTTTTCAAAAACTAAAAAATTCGGTTCGTTTCAGTTTTCGTCCAAAAACCAACCCGTAAAGACGAACCGAACCGAATTGGTTTTATAATATAATACTACGTAATATAAATTAATATAATATAAATAGATAACCAAATAAATTGAAGTTATAGATTTATATACATTTTGTGGATAGAATTATAATGTATTTATCATCACGTTTATATGCGTGTTTGTCGTGCCCGTGTGTTTACTTGACAGACAATATATCATTACATATGTGATAATGGTCATAATATGTGTATGTTCACTAGCATGTGTGTGTAATCATAAAAATTTAGGATAAACATTATTAGGCTCAAATTGACCCAAAAAAATAAAGAAGCATAACCGGCCGTGCCCAAATATAAACGGTTAAAAACCCAAGTAACCGACAAACCGAACCCGCACCGATAATAAACCGAAAAAACCAAACCGAGTTTTGGTTTTGGTTTTTATGAAAACCGAATATTTCGGTTCGGTTTGAAGCCAAAACCAAACCAAACCAACCGTGCACTCCCCTAGTTATGATGGTGGTGGGAGAGAATTAATAAAATAGAAGAAAACGCCTCGATGAGGAGTTTGCTAATAGAGATAAGATTTTTTCGCATGGTTTCTTAATAAAGTGGAATGAAATGAAATTATCGAACCGAATTTGAATTTGTTGTTTTGTTTGGTTGGATTCTATCTTAATTTGGTTTATTTTTGGTTTTGCCTCCAAGAATTATCAAAACGAGAGAACACAACTGTATTCAAACCCCGGGAACCGAATCTATGAAAACCAACCACCAATGAGCTAAACTTTATCTATCAATGAATTAGTCCGTTCTCAAAGCGGCTCTGTTTTGAAGCTTTTGTTTTCGTTGGTTGGAGGTTGTCGGTGGAGGATGTAATGTAGTAGCAATGTGCTCAAAAACAGACTTTGAGTTGGGTTCCAAGCTAACAATAATTTGAATGACGATGATCAAATTGCAAAAAGGAAATATGCGTTTGCTATCGAGTATCAAGCAACCAACTTGTATATGCACAGGCAGAGTTGGATAAACACCTTTTGTTCAAAACTCTCCTACTTTTTATAAACAATTAGAGTGTCAAACATATTAAATATTAATATATTATTCAACAAAAATCACATACTTTGAACTATATGAATGTTGATTTGCATTCATTGGTAATGGGTCAAAATTGTCACATGTATAGTATCATTGTGACAATTTTGACCCATTTACCTACAAATAGGTTGATTTGGGTTATCGTTTCATCTCAATGGGTCAAAACGTTAAACTCTTAACAAATAGGTAAACTGAAACGGGTTCACAACAGCAGGTACAACTGTGCTATACATTGGCACCAACAGACCATACTGTCTATACAATTTACAAGCCATGCAGATTTGTGATATCCCTAAACAAGTAGTTCTACATAAACAGAACAAACAGCTCATACCTGTCTCTATATCAAACTTTCCCATAAAAGTACAGATTTCATTTTCCTAAACCGTAAGGATTCAGAAGAATTTGAAAGGGCGTCCAACCTAAAAAACTGAGATCGTCTAACATACTATTCATAATTTTCAAAATTGAGTTTAACAAAGACATGGATATTTCCTAGAATGCAATCCTTGATTAAACTAAAGGACTAATAACAAAGGGATCCCATATTCAAGTTAACCACCTATAGCCATATCCCACCTAAGACGAAGCCTTTTTAAAGATCCTTGTGGGTTTAGGCTCAATGTCGGTGATTGTCACAATCACATATTTATCATAAAAGACATGGAAGAAATTAGCCTTGTCAAAGTACATGTCCCGGGGAAGCTGCCAATCATAACTGATGAAGGTTCCTTCTTCCTTGTTACCACCCCTTATCTGCACTTCGTCGGATGGTGTAAGACGGATCCCGGTAGACTTTTTTGGCAAGCCGGGAGGCACTTCAAACGAGCGTACCAGTTTGTCTTGATACCCCTTCTCAGCATACAGTTTCATTACCTCGAGATAAGCTGAACAAAACCAGAAAAGAATATAAGTGGTTTATAATTTTGGGAAAATATTAAATAAACTTAAAAACAGTTACGACAGATAATCCCTGCCCACAATTTAAGTATTATGAAAGTAAAGAGAGATTCAAAATAGTTTGAAAGTTGGCAAATATATACTACAGTATGATCAAACATGACCAAACAAATCTAAATAGTTAATGATCAAAAGCCTTCAAAAAATGTACTAAAAATCCATTATTAGGAGAAAATTAATTAGATTTAACAGGAATTCTCACTTGCTGAAAAAGGTACGGGAAGAGTGGAAAGATCTTTGGTAAGGGCCTCGAGCCACGTATAGAAGGCGCCTTTGTTCATGGCTTTAGTTCCCTCTTTTTTCATGTCCTCTATAACAAAAACATGAACGAAATGTAAATAACTAAACCTCGCTGCTAATGAGAAAGAGTTTCGGTTTGAGTTAATTACCAAACCTCGCTGCTACTTTCGGGTCTTCTCCTACAACATACAACATAAAATTATTCTCACAAAGATCAAAAAAACATTATAAGTAGTTCACAAACAAAGTTTATTACCAGTGTCAGCATCATCATTAACCTGCGGAGCGAAAAGTAAACATGAGAAAATCAGTTGCTGATAAAAACGCTCAACAAGGGAAAACAAAGGATTAAAAATGCTCACTCGGATATGTAATTTAACCTTCCGCCGAGCAGCTACTTGTTTGCCCTTCCTTCTCTGATTTGCTTTCTCTGTAAATTAATAAATAAAGCTTCCAGATGAGCATCAGGCACATGAACTTCTATAGTTGACGTTTAGTTGATTACGTATTCTGCAATTTGTTCCTACTATTTTATATATCTAAGACACAAACATTATTGGCTAGGAAGGCAGATGTAGATGTAACGAGTGAGTTGCCAGTAATAATCAGAAAAGAGGATTAGTTTGGCCTTGCTCAAAAAAAAAGGATTAGTTTGGCAATAATCAAAATGGTGCAAGTAAAAAAAGCAGGCGAGATAGGGAGTCCAAAAAGATGGGACAACACATTAACTAAGAAACAAGAAGCGTACAAAGAGAATAGGTAGATACCAAGTGAGTGAGCGACATGGCACTACTACAAAAAAAAAGGTACAAAGACCCCCAAATGGAGAACGTTTTATAAAAATAAAATAAAAACAGTCTCCGTGGCAAAGGAAATGCGGGAAAGGAAGAAAAAAACCAGGTTTGTAGAAAAAAACAGGGACAGAGTGAGTCCCTTTATAGAAGTTATAAGTTTAGAAAAGTTACTAATGAACCCCCGGCCTACTAAAAATCTATAATTCCTCAGCAAGCATTACGATTGCAAAAAAATAATGGTACTTGTATAGAATCAAGTCATGTTTCCAAACACAACCATGATTTATATAAATAAGCATAAAAGACAAGAGCTAAACTTAAAATATAACAGCAAATTTGTTGTCACAGGGTAATAAATTAAGCTTCCAAATGAGGATAAGGCACATGAACTTCTATAGTTGACGTTTAGTTGATTACTTATTCTACAATTTGTTCCTACTATTTATATATCTAAGACACAAACATCGTTGGCTAGGAAGGCAGATGTAAATGTAACGAGTGAGTTACCAGTAATAATCAGAAAAGAGGATTAGTTTGGCAATAATCAAAATGGTGCAAGTAAAAAAACCAGGCGAGATAGAGAGTCCAAAAAGATGGGACAACACGTTAACTAAGAAACAAGAAGCGTACAAAGAAAACAGGTAGATATATACCAAGTGAGTGAGCGACATAGCACTACTACAAAAAAAAGTATAAGGACCCCCTAATGGAGAACGTTTTATAAAAAAACAGTCTCCAGCATATAAATATAAATAAATTAAAAAAAAATATATAATATATCTATATACTAAATATACTATATATATATATAGTATATATATAAAATATATATATTACCAGCATGCAGCAAATCAGGTTATCAGCATCCCCAGACAGGCTAAAAAAAAATTAAAAAAAATTGAAAATGAAATTGAAGAAACAATAATCCTTAAAAATGAAAGTACAGGAATTTGTTTTACCTTTGTTGTATCTTGTCTGGGTGTATCCTCCTAAAAGAAAAAGAAGAAAAAAAACGAGCTGAGGTATAAACAATCAACTTAAAAAAAAACCCCAAAATAATTAAAAAAAAACCTCAATCTTCTAGTTAACTTCACTTGTGTGGCTACAAAAGTGTCTGAATGTGACACCCAGAGGAAGCCCCCGGAACCCTAAGAAATGCGGCTGAGCTAAAGACATTTTTAACGGTACCTTTTTAAAATAGAGATAAACTATTATTGATTGTGTTTTGTGATTACGATCATGTAGAGATTAATTTTATACTAAATAGATATCTTAATAGTACGCAATCCAAACCCTAAAACATAATGAAACCCAAACCACAATTAGATTGGCCGATAAGTCAACAGTCAACGTTAAATTAACTAACGTAGCCATCTAAGTACATTTTAGTTATAGGGTTTGTTTTGATGAGTGATGAGTCCTAGTTTAACTTTATTTACGTGTGCGAGAGTGAAGAGATTAAACTTTGCATTTAGACATGACTTTTTCCTCTTTAGGTTGAATAAGAGGGCACTCTTAGTCATTACAACACCCTTACAAATGCCTATTTTGTCATTCAAATTTTATTCAAATTTCCTCCTTGTTTAAACCATCAAAATATAACTAGACTTTGCAGGGACGAATAACGTATAGGGGCTGGGATCCCCTCCTATACAAAAAATACCAACATTTCATCCGGCACGAAGCACGAGCCCTAGCCAGAGTATGTCGCGGCTGGGAACAGAAGGTAAAGCAAATCAGAACCGGCATCCGATATCAAGTTTAGGTTTTTATTTTATTGTCAGTTGCATTATTATTGGTTTATTATTGTGTAATGTGTAATATGGGCTATTGTTTGTTTTAGTGCCTGGTTAGATTGAATTGTTTGTTTAGGTATAATTATGCAGTAGTCTTCAAAAAACTGTTTTTTTTGATGTTTGGGTTATTGGTTTTATGTTTATAACACTGTGTACATTAGATTGAACTTATTTTAGTTTTTGGAAATGTGGATTGTTCGGGTGATTTAATAACTATCTTCATTTTGTTGTTAGGCATATTATTGCAATTTCGTTATGTTTTCTGAAATTTGGTAGATTGAATTGTTTAGGGTAATTTATTCATGGTTTGCATTTGTTGAACTGTGTTTTTCATGTTAGGGTTTAAAAGCAGGAATTGCATAGTGTTTGCATGGTGCTATGATCAAATTGAATGAATTAAGGGAGTAAATTGCTTTTCTGATGTTAGGGTTTGTTGTAGGTTTTGAAGGCATTCTTACGGTAAATGGGCAATATTGCATATTGTTTGCATAGTGCAAGTTAATGAATGCATTGTGAATGATGTTTTTTTCGTCCTTTTCTTAGATATCCGTTCCTGCACAACACAATTAGCAAAACAAGCATATATTTGGCATTTTAAGTCCGTTTTTGGGTTATTTTAGCTCGTTTTTAAAGGTAAAAGGTATATGTAATTAAACACATACCAGTCATCATACAGTTGTGATTTACGGTCTTCCTTTGTTAATTCCGATCCTTCCAAAAGCATCTTCACATTGTCCCATATGTCCTTTGCATCAGTGTAATGATTAATAAGTGAATAGATATCTTTTGGTAAACCTTGAAGTATGATGTTTGTTGCCCGAATGTCTGCATTGTACCTATCCTTCTCATCCTGTGACAGATCCGAATAGACTCGAGGTCGTTCAGGACCTAGATTGAGTAAACCTTCAGTTCCTTTAGCAACAATTACTCGCGTGGTCCCCATCTGAAATGGTCCTTCATCAATTGACTTTAAAATGTTTACCCCATTCTCCTTACCCCGATAGTACAATCGAATACGTTGTTGCCATGACGTAAAGTCAGTCTTATCAAGCATAGGTGGTCGGGTATCGGAACCGGCACATTGGATGTCCTCTGAAAGATTAGCCATAGTGATTACTTGTGATATGATTAAGTTGATCGATCAATGATTAGTGATTGTATGTTAAAAGTGATGATTGTTTGTTGGATTAGGTGATATGTTGTATGATTGAGATTTGGCTTGGTTGAAATAAGTTAACTTAATGATGATAATGAAACTCAAGCAAAACGCAGTGAAGAAACTGAGCCAAAACGCAGCCTGAGATTTGATCAAAACGCAACCTTGAGATTTGGTCAAAACGCAACCAAATAAAAAATTGGGCAGAGTATCCCTTAGTCAAAACGCAACACTTGTCTTCAAAACGCAACCTGCAGTCAAAACGCAATGATCCAAAACGCAGTGACTCAAAACGCAGTCTCTTTTCTTCAAAACGCAATGCCTCAAAACGCAGTGACTCAAAACGCAGTCTCTTTCTTCAAAACGCAATGAATCAAAACGCAGTCTGTTGTACTTCACAAAACGACAAAACGCAGTGTACTTTCCTCTGACAAAACGCAGTACTATTTATCAAAACGCAACGAAGAATGTCTCAGAAAGGTCAAAACGCAATGAAGAACATACGAACTTTTTCACCTAAAAACACCTAAAAATCACCCTTTTGAACGTTTTTGCTTGGTTTCTTTTGCACAACTTGGTCCTAGAAGGTTATAACAACTACAAAAACACTAACTTTAACATCACAAACATGAAAATCAAAGAGTGACAAAAATAAGACCATAAACCTTCAAAAACCAAACTTTTGATCTAAACTAACCAAGGAAACGCACACACAATCTAGCTAATCATCCCATGGGCTCTGATACCAATTGTAGTATATTGGATATCATAACACAAGCATGGATGATTGGGTTGGCTAATTATCTAGAGAGAGAAAGTGAGGTTTCTAGTGAGAGAAAAACCAAATGAAAGCTTTATGATAAAATGAACAACCAACCCCTTCCCATGGCTGGAAAGGGGTTTATATACATGTGTTTGTGAGCTCTATGGGCTTGGGTATGGGCTTAACACTTGGGTAAAAGACCCGGCCCAATACCGAAAGTCATACGCTTACTTTCTAACTACGAGCTTTGCTATACTAAACAATACACGGGGGTGACCGAGTCTTTTTCATAATCCTAACAATCTCCCCCTAAGGGAGGTCACCCCATAAAATACAATTTGAATAATAGCATTCTAGTTCTTCGACCTTCTGTCTGTAGCTCGTAGTCTTTGATTCTTCATTCTTTGAGATCATTGTACATTATGTAGTGAACTTCGAGATTTGTCCCTTAGAATTGTGCGATCTTTGAGCTTTCTTTGAGATCATCATTCATCTTAAATCTCTTAATCATCCTTGTTGAGTAGCATTGCCTTCATGTGATGTTGTGACCTTCGGACCATGGATAAATATAGCTCTTGAAAATTGGTCCAATGCAAGCTCAGGGCGCGGGTTGTGGGCGTGTGGCAACCACCGAAAAGCAAAAGTAAAGAACATCCACAACTAAGCAAGCTGAGAAAACATGCTAAAACGTCAACATAATGTTGGTTTTGGATGGAATTCTGGTGTTGATGTATGAATCATTGCGTTTGAATTTAGTATTTATTATATGTTGTTACCACACGTTCACAGTACGCACGTGACAGTTATAACAGATACAACTTCACAGTACGTACGTGACAGTACGCACGTGACACTGAGGCTCAATTCGATGCATCACATTATATGCCACACAAGATATTAATTGCCCTACAGGTATCTGACCAACATAACCTAATGAAATCCGACATGGTATATATCCGTTTGTTCTTGTCTCCTGAATGTAGTTAGTAAGTGCTTACTTATCCTAGATACTATAGATAATTCAGTCCCAATTGATTATTTACAAACTTGCGCTCACTCAACCGGGTCCTTTCGGGTCAAGAAGTTTCTAACGGTTCATGATAGTTCGAGCATTAGTGGTCTATTCGTAACTTAGGCAACACGTAATCAGGAAAATAGGCACGTAAGAAAACTATGTCCATAGTTTAAAAACAAGCAATGTTTCTCACCCCAAAGTAGTAAAGTAAAGATAGTAAAAACGTGGGGCTATGAACTCACCTTTAGCAAATGGTGAGATAAATATCAATAAAGAGATAAAATGCCAAGAGGTCCTACTTGAGAACTAAATCAATGATGCGTCTTAGAAGACGGAAAGTATTACGAACTTTGAAACGAATCATTTATGAGAGAAAATGTCATCCATGAGTGTTTGTGTTTTGACTTAGTTAACAAAACGCGACTAAACAAAATTATAGAGTTTTCGTTAAGTTTCGATGTTTAACCAAAAATTACTATTTTTAGTAAGTTTTTATTTTAGGAAAGTTTTTAGTGCACTAGAAAAATCTAAACGTTTAACTTCTATGTCCCTCTTGCTAAAATTCACCAAACTTACTATTTTTAGTAACCTTATCGCTTTTTCTAAAATGTGTTAACGACGTCTTTAAATGATACTAATCAATATATATGTGTTACTATATGTTTTGCTAGTGTTTTAAAAGCTCAAAATATCTCGAAAGTGTCCGAAAACCCATTTTACTATTCACATCAGCACATATGTAAATTATTTTGCCGAAAAATGTTTCAAGTTTTATTTGGCTATAACTTAGCCGCTTTAAGTTCGATTTTAGTGTATAATATATGAAAAAATATCTACTCGAAACGAGCTCTCCAAAAACTACTTTTACGCCTAATGAAAACATTCCTAAGTCGACCAAAACCTCAAAACAATTTCGAATCAGCAACTATGTATTTCACAAACGCTTTTAAAAATCACCCCAAACTTCACAATAGTGCCTAATCTAGCCTAATCTCCATTCACCACTAATCCACAACCAAACCACACCTAAAACTAACCTAATTCCTTCACTTCTATTGTTGCAACTCACTTTTCAACTCACCTCACCAAGATAATAAAGTCATAAACATGTTACTTCTATTTTTATAAAAGATGACAAGATATTATTTCATTTCTTTTTGAAAAATCAACACAAATACAATAGGAATCATAGATCTATGCAAGAACATAAAATATGTAGAATGAAAGTATAAATAAAAGTATAAGTTTCAAGATAAGCTTAAAAATATGAAGAACAAAAAGCAACAACACAAGATCTATACCCTAAAACACTAGATCTTGAAAACTCACTAATAAACTAGAAACTCTAACTTTAGATCTTGAGAAAACCCTTGAAAATCAACCCACCAATACTTGTAATCACCTTAAGAAACCTTAGAAATGAACCTAGTATGCTTGGATCTTGCAAGAAATCAAAGATATGAAAACCCTAAAAGGGGTGTTTGTTGGCCGTGAGCTAGGAGAGGGGGAAAGAGAGATGAGAGATTTTGATGAGGCTTGGAAAATGATATGAAACCCTAGTGTGTGATATATGATGGTATTTATAGGAAAACATTAGGTTAAGGGTGTGTATTATAGTGTACATGTGACCAACACACACCAAAGGTGTGTGTGTGTTCGGCAAAAGGGCAAGCCACAAGGACCATATGGTTCAATTTTTGGGACCATGGTTCAAGTATAACAATCTTGGTTTGAATTTCCTAGTCAAAGCTTTGAAAATGTGTAAGTAAACATTTGTCTTGATCTTGAATGGTTAAGTGTGCATGAAATGGACTCCCTCATGTGTCACTTTCATACACATGCATGGGATTTTCAAAAAAAGATGCATTTGATTTAATTTCTAAGCTTATGGTTGTTTTGGTTTGGTTTAGGCATCCATATTTATAAGGTAGGGGGGTCATGAACGAAAATTTTAACTTATCAACATGAGATGAATGATAACTAAAGTTTACACGAAAAGATTTTGGGTTTCTGGGGTTTCGTTAGGTCAAAAACGCAAAAAAATGCAAATTAAACGTTAAAACGTAAAAATAAATATCGGAAGTGATCGTAAACTACGAAACACTTAGAAATGATAAAATAACTCATATAATGTCTAAACTAATTAAAATCCGATGTCGGAACGCGTCTGATAATGATTTTCAGGTTTACGCGGGTTAACTTCCTGGTAAACTGCCAGATTTAAACGTAACGTATAAAAGTCAAAAATAATAATCGGAAAAGTTTAAAATATTGACCTGGAATTTACGGGGTGTAACATCGTTCCCCCATTAAAAGAGCTTTATCCTTAAAGCTTAAGATATATCTTTAGACGCAGGTGCAGGGTTAGCAAAAAGATGAGGATGCTTTTTCTTTATTTGGTCCTCACACTCCCAAGTAAACTCAGGACCTCGCATTGAGTTCCAATGGACTTTCACAATTGGGATGCGACTTTGCTTTAGTCGTTTAACTTCTCGATCCATAATTTCGATCGGTTCCTCGATGAAATTAAGCTTGTTATCAATCTGAATTTCATCTAACAGAATAGCTAGGGGTTCATCAGAGAAACCCTTCTTAAGATTGGAAACGTAAAAAGTACTATAAACCCGACTTATTTGCTCTGGGAGTTCAAGTCGATATGCAACCGTTCCTACTTTAGCAAGGATTTTGAAAGGTCAAATATAACAAGGATTTAGCTCCCCACGTTTGCCGAAACGTATCACCCCTTTCCATGGCGATACCTTTAACATAACCTTATCCCTAACTTGAAAGTCCAATGGCTTACGTCTCCTATCGGCGTAGATCTTTTGTCTATCACGTACCACTTGAATACGCTTCTTGATTTAGATGATCTTTTTCGTGGTTTCATGAATAATCTCAGGGCCAATAAGCTAAGTATCTCCAACCTTAGCCCAACAGATAAGTGATCGACACTTACGACCGTATAATGCTTCAAATGGTGCAGCTTTGATACTCGTGTGATAACTATTATTGTAC
>BQNB010080647.1:0-27223 GCA_026074375.1 Tanacetum coccineum
GGTAGTGAACCAGTTAATACTGGTAAGCTTGATCCTGATGATTCTCCTATGCCAGAGATCGAAATTTTTCACAAGTCTGAGACAAGAATTTTTGATGAGGCATCTTATAATGAAGAGGGTGTGATAACTGACTTCAACAGCTTACCCACAAAAATCATAGTCAGTCCTACTCCTACTCTTAGGATTCACAATATTTACCCGAAAAGTCAAATACTTGGTGATCCTAAGTCAGTTGTGCAAACTAGAAGCAAAGTGCAGCAAAAATCAGTAGCTTATGCACTTTTTAGCTATATTCAAAAGCAGCAAAGAAACAATCATAAAGATCAACAGCATTGTTTGTTAGCATGTTTTCTATCTCAGGAGGAACCTAAAAAGAATTCTAAAGCCTACAAGATGACAGTTTGGGTTCAAGCCCATGCAAGAGGAGTTGTTACAGTTAGAGTGCAACAGGTAAAAGGTTCTTATCGATCCTACCTCACGGAAGAAGTTAAAGTGGTACAAAAATGGGACTTCAGAAATAAAAGAAACTGAAAGAGAGGAGTGTTTGTCCGAAATAAGGCAAGATTGGTTGCCCAAGGGTTACACGCAGGAAGAAGGTATTGACTATAGGATGAGTTTTTTGCTCCCTGTGCCAAGAATAAAGCTATCAGGTTTATTTTTAAGCCTTTGCCTCATTTATGGGTTTAATTAAGTAAACCAAAAGGCTATTGTAAAAAGTGTCTATCTATAAGGGGCAGCTGATAGATGAAGAGGGGGGTATAAGAGTATACGGTCACACACCAGCGCGTGGGGGGCAGTATAGAGGGGGGGGGGATGTGACACGGTCGCTGTATCTATTGACGGGGCCAGGGGTTAAGGGGGGGTTTGAGAGGGTAATCATGGGTTATGTTATGTTGAGCAGGTGACGGATGGGTACGTGGTGAAGTGTGCGGCGCAAGGGTTTGTTTGTAGCTTTTCTATGGAGACTGGGTCCAAAAGCTCGGTGCGCGCGCGGGTGCTCTAGACAGTGGATACTTAGTCGACATCTGCTCATCAAACATTTCCAGAGAAGCAAGAATACAACAGGTACGATTGACAAACTATTATTTATTAAAAGGGACAAGAAGGATATCATGCTAGTTCAAGTGTATGTTGATGATATCATTTTTGTGATCTATCCAAGAATGCTTGGTGTGATGAGTTTGAAGCCTTGATGCAAAGTAGATTTCAGATGAGTTCTATGGGTGAACTCACATTTTCTAGGATACAAGTGCCAAACAAACACAGAAGAAATATTCATATCTCAGGACAAGTATGTAGCTGAGATACTCAAGAAATTTAATCTTGTAAGTGTGAAAACTGCAATAACCCCCATGGAGACCAAAGTGGCATTGACAAAAGATGAGGAATCTGTTAATGTGGATGTACACTTATACAGATCCATGATAGGTTCCCTCGTGTATTTAACTGCCTCTAGGCCTAACATAATGTTTGCAGTATGTGTTTGTTCTCGTTTTCAGTCACCCAAACTTCACATCTCAATGCTGTGAAGAGAATCTTTAAGTACCTTAAGGGCAAACCCAATTTGGGCTTATGGTATCCTAGAGAATCACCTTTTGATCTGGAAGCATTCTCTGATAGCGATTATGGTGGGTCAAACCTTGACAGTAAATCCACAACATGTGGTTGTAAATTTCTTGGACAAAGACTTATCTCATGGCAATGCAAAAAACAGACCATAGTGGCTACTTCTACAACTGAAGCTGAATATGTAGTTGCTGCAAATTGCTGTGGACAAGTATTGTGGGTTCAAAATCAACTGCTGGACTATGGTTTCAATTTTATGAATACCAAAATCCACATTGATAATGAAAGCACATGGTTTCAATTTTATGAATACCAAAATCCACATTGATAATGAAAGCACAATTTGCATTGTGAAGAACCCAGTGTATCATTCCAAGACAAAGCACATCGAGATACGCCACCATTTTATAAGAGATTGTTATGAGAAGAAGCTCATTAGGGTGGAGAAAATTCACACAGACTTAAATGTAGCTGACCTATTGACCAAACCTTTTGATGGACCAAGGTTTAACTTCTTAGTGGTTAGTATTGGTATGATAAACCCATAGCTACGTTTAAGGGGAGGATTAGTTATATAGTTTGTATAATTCTGGTAGTTAGTTGTATTAATTCTGGTAGTTAGTAGTATTAATTCGGGTAGTTAGTTTAAGTTAATTCTGGTTTATACTATCTCCTGCAGCATGTTTTTCTTTGTTTTAGACTAATTCTTGCAGGAATAGCATGGATTTGCAGATGTAAGGAAGGTGTGATAAGGTCTTTGCTTTGTAAGTCTTCAGTAAATACTTAATTCTGGTTGAAAAAGAGTTAATTCAGGTTGAAACATACTTAATTCTGGTTGACCAAAGTTAAGTCTGGTAGTGTTAATTTTAATTCTGGTAGGTTACAGTTAGTGCTGGTTGCGGGAAAATTGACTTTTGCTGTTTAAACACTGTTTCAATGTTACCGTTACAGATTTTTACGGCGCTATTGTCGTTCACAGAGAAGCTATATATAGATAAAGTTTGATTTCTCTTTCATACTTATCTTTTATTTACTATCTCCTCTTATCAAAGTAAAAATCTTCTTTATCTGTACAAAGGATATATTCAATTTTCTTTTTACCAGCATCTAGAACATCACTCGTAACTAAACCCAGTAATTTTCAGTCCACATCACTACCTTTTATTGCAACTTTCAAATCATGGCTCAATTAAAATACTGCGACAAACACAATCAAGTGGGATTTTTGCGCAAACCTGACGAAAGTGCAGGGTTTGCAGAGATAGTGGATTTTCTAAGAGGTTCCAACCTCAGGTATGCTTTAACTACTAATCCTACTATCCATGATTCCCTAGTCAAACAGTTTTGGCAGACTGCTACTGCCAAAACTCTTGCTAATGGGACTCTAGAATTACACGCAACTATTGATACTATTGCGTATACAATCACTGAGGCATCTATTAGAAATAAGCTTCAATTAGCAGATGCTTCAAGGACTACCATGTTGCCAAACAATGAGATTTTTAAAGGGATGGGGCATATGGGGTATCCTACTAATGGATCTTTTACCTTTTGGAAAAGCTTTTTCACACCCCAATGGAGATTCTTAGTCCACCATATTTTACATTGTATAAGCTCTAAAAGTGGTGGATGGGATCAATTTGGTAGCAATATTGCTACTGCCTTGATTTGTCTTTCCACTGGCAGAGTTTATAATTTTTCAAAACTAATTTTTGATGGCATGGTGGCAAACTTGAAAAGTAAAACAAAGTTCTTGATGTATCCTCGTTTTCTACAAATGATTTTGGATATACAAACTGAAAACAAACACCCTTATCTGGCTGTGACCTTGACCAAAAAGATTTTTGGAAATATGAAAAGGGGTTTTAGAGGGGTACCAAGACCTTTGTTGCCTGCTATGTTGTCTATTGCTAATCCAAGTGCAGGACAAGAAGCTCCATCTGTCACTCAACCTCAACCCTCATCTAGTGTGGTACCACCAACACCACCTACACCTATTACTGAAACTACCACTGCATCCCCCTCACCTACACCTTCACCTGCACATGAACCAATGGAGCATACCTTTGAACAACCATCAACTGACCAACACCCATCTACACCTAGCCAAGAAGCTACTACTTCCCAGTTAATGGCACGGATTGATGACTTGGAGAAGCAGCTCAAGGAAACCAAACAGACCTTTGGGAAGGCTATCCTCACTTTGGTGGAAAGAGTAAAGATTTTAGAGGTTGCTTTGAAGAGAAAGACCAAGAGGATTCTTTTGTCTGATTCTGAAGAGGAAGAAACAGAGGCTCAGGGGAGGAAGTTTCATGATTTAGATCCTCTGGTTTCTTTGGTACAAGAGCTTGTTACTCCCTCAAAGACTCCCTCAAAGACTGTCAATGCTTCAGGGGAGGAACAAGTTGAAGACATAAGCCCTACAACTTTAGAAGCTGCTGCAATCTTAACAAAAGTTAAAAAGATCAAGTCAGTTGATAAAGGAAAGAGATACAAGAGAAGGAAGAGTTTAAAAGAATCTGCTGGTACTGGTTTGGACTTTGAAGAGGTTAAGTCTGCTTTTAAAGAAGTTAATACTGGTGGCATTAAAGTTAGTGCTGGTATTGAAGAGATTAATGTTGGCAGTTTAGATGTTAATACTGGTAGTAATCCAGTTACTACTGATAGCATAAGAGTCTTAGTACCTTCTCCAGACAGAGGTAGAAGAGAAGGAAAGGCTCCTATGACAGAAGAAGAAGAGACTCAAGCTTCTAGAAAGACAAAAGAACAAATTCTTCAAGAAGAAGCAGGACTTGCTGAAGCTATCAGCTTAGATGCAATAGAAAAAGCTTTGGAAAAGGAAGAAGTGGCCAAACAAGTTCATTTGGATTCACTTCTAGCTTAAAGGATGGCTGAAGAGCAAGAATTAACAGAGGAACAAAAGAAAAGGAAGGCTCAAGTTCAGTTTGAAGCTCAATCTTATACTGAAGAAGATTGGGACACTATCAGAGCAAAGCTTAAAGCAAATGCAGAATTGAAGAAAAGTATGCTTGGAAAGGATATTACTGTTGAAGATTATGCAAAAAGGATGGTAGATTTGATAAATCAAAGAAGAAAACACTTTGCAGAGGAAAGAGCTAGAGCAAAAAGGAATAAGCCTATGACTCAAACACAGCTCAGGAACTATATGTCAAACTTTCTAAAGAATCAAGGGACGTGGAAGTTGACTCAGTTAAAGAAGTTGAATTTTGAAGAAGTGAAAGCATAATTTGAAATTTTGGTTAAGCAATTGGATACCTATGTCCCCATGAACTTTGAAGCAATAAAGGAAAGTTTGAACAGATTTGGTGAAGAGCTTTAAACTAAAACTGCAAAGAAGCTAAAGTTTGATGATGAAGGTACTTAACCAACAGAGGAGAAGGTTGAAGAAGACAAAGATGATGAGCCAACCAAGAAGACTAGAAAGAGGAGAAAAAAATAGTAAGGAAAGGATTCCATACACACCATGATAAGGATAAATATGAAGATTCAGATGAAGCTAATGAAAAAGATGATTCTACTTCAGGTACTAAAATTCCCATTAATCCTGTTCTTGTAATTCCATTAATCATATTCCAGTAGCTACAGATCACTAGTATAACAAATTACAAGTCATCAAGCAAGGATAGGAAAGGTGCGTTATTCCAGATTGTTAGGGAGAATGGAAACTGATGTGGTATACATAAGCTTTTTGAGGCAATGCGGAATGAAATATCAAGAGATGATCTTACAGAGCTATACAGGGATTGCCATAAGGCATACATGGTATAAATGAGCCCAGAGTATGAATTTAAAAAGTAATTTGGGAATACTTGAAGAACATGTTGAAGTAACCTCCTTAGTACATATTCAATTTGGAGTTTGCCAGTTGTAAACAAAGGATAATTTGTTGCTGAGATACTATGATGCTTACAGAGTACTTGTTTGAACTTGGATTCTGTAGATGTTTATATGCTAATGAGAGATGTATCCCTTTATCTGCTGAAGTGTGAAAAGCTTTATGTTAGACAAGAAAACTTAAAGGAGGGAAAACAGATGAGATTGCTACAATTTTTGAAAATGATGGAGAAAGCAAGCTGGCATTAGAATGTAATGAAGATTGAGTAGTTAGCAAACTAGAACGGTGGATGAAATGGAGATGAGGAGAACAACACTTGGTGAAGGTGCTATGCACTAACACAACAAATGGTTATCAGTCCACCATGTCTAACAAACATAAGGACTGGCTATTCTAAGAGCAAACGGCTCTTGGTAAAGACTTCTCAAATCTGTTAATGGCTGACAATTTGCCAAAAATTGTATGGTTATCAACTCACCATATCTGTTTAAGTAAAGAGTTGGCTAGCCCACTAGTTTATGGATTATGGTAAAGGCTATGGAAAAACCATAACTAGTCCACGAGATTATGGCTTATGGTAAAGACAAATTGAAAATCCATATTAGATGGTTGACACTTTACCAAAAAGTGGATGGTACATCAACTCACCATGGAATCTACCTTTTTAGGTGCCAAAGGATTGACTAGCCCTGAGCAAACGGCTACAGGTAAAGGCATATCAAATCCGTTCATGGCTGTAATGGGTTGCCAAAAACCATATGGTATTCAACTCACCAATGTTTCACGTACTGAGAGTTGAAATGGTTTTCAGTCGACCATGGACATGCACCTTTCTGGTGGCCAAAGGACTGACTACTCCAGAGTAAATGACTAATTGGTAAAGAGACATCAAATCCATTTAAAGTTTCAATGATTTACCTCTCACGGGAGTTAACACACCTGAAAGTGATGAGAATAGTCTAAAACCATAAGATTTGATATACATATAGTCAATGTTGTTGATATGAAGGGATGCTGAAAAGATTTAAAGAATAGTTGCTGTAGAGATCAAAAGGAGATGATTTGAAGAATTGCAAATCAAGAATAATTAGAAGAGATTTATTTACAACATCCTCAGGAAGCTCAAATTGAAGACATTTAAAGAAACTTGAAGTTCACAAGTGAAGATCAAGTTAGGGGAGGATTGTTGGGAAATAGATTGTAAAAGACTTAATACTGGTAGTATAACAGTTAAGTCTGGTAGTATTAGTTAATACTGGCAGTACTAAGTTAAGTCTGGCAGTACTGAAGTTAGTACTGGTAGAATAGCAGTACTATAGTTAGTACTGGTCATATTTAGTTAAGTCTGTTTATATAACAAAATAGTAATAGTTATCTTAGAGATATCTTAGGAGATATCTTAGGAGATATCTTAGGAGATATCTTAGGAAAGGATGTGCATTATCCTTTCACACGTTTGTAAAGCCCATTAGGGTTTCCTTGGTGTATAAAAGGAACCCTACGGCATAGAGTTTGATATATGTAATAGAAGCATTGAAGCTTAATAGAAAAATCAATAGCAAATTTAGTATCATTGTTCTTCTTAATTCTTGTGTTAAGATTCCGCATTAACACTTGATATTCATAGTCAGTGTCTCTCACATAGTTGATTTGGATTTATTCAAGTTAACTATTGTCTTACAAAGGCTATATAGATCCAAGAACTAGGACCTACAAGTGGTATCAGAGCCAATAGAGGGACTCTGAATAAGAAGAATCACAAGATCACAAACAAACACTCTCCTACAATTCTATACAAAATGTCTCAACCTGCTAATGATGAGTTCTCACAACATCTCAGTGATGATGAAGAATCAAACCATGAAGATGCATCAGACACTGGTGCTGCACCTAAACAACAACAACAAGTGATTCCTCAAACAACTGCTATCTCAAATATCAAACTCCCAATTCTGAAGAAGGAGGAGTATGATATATGGGCTATGGAGATGGAGCATTACCTTGAGTACATTGACAATGATGTTTGGAAGGTAATTCAGAATGGAAACTCCAAGAAGAGAATTTCAACTGGAAAGGATGGTATTGTTCGAATACTTTCACCAGTAACTGCTGCAGAAATTCAAGCTGTTGAAAAGGAAAGGAAGGCTAAGAATATCTTGCTGATGGCCATTCCCAAGGAGCATATGAGAAGATTTCATGGAATGGATGATGCAAAAGAGATCTGGGAAGCCATCAGAACTAGGTTTGGTGGTAATGCAAATTCAAAGAAAATGCAGAAGGCTGTTTTCAAACAACAGTTTGAAGCATTTAAAATATCCAGTTCAGAAGGGTTAGAAAAGGGATATGACAGATTCCAACAATTACTTTCTCAGTTGGAAGCTCATGGTGCTGAAGTATCAACTGAGGATGCAAATCATAAGTTTCTCAGATCTTTGCCCCCAGCATGGTCCAATCTGGCAATGACTATGAGAACTAAACCAGATGTTGACACTTTATCTTAGAGTTTTTGAGCAGGAAATCCAAGGTGCCTCAAAAACATCTTCAAGTGCTCAAAATGTTAATTTTGTGTCACAAAGCAAAAGCAGCACTAATAAGGTTAAGTCTGGTTTTACTGGTGTCTACAGTACTTGCACTCCTTCTACCTTCTTCAACCAATGCTCCTGAAAAAGAAGTTCATGCTGTTTTTGCTGATGAAGTCATCTATTCCCTCTTTGCTAAACAAACAGAGGATTTGGACGTACATCATTAAGATTTGGAACACGATTGCATGATTGTAATATTGAAAGAAATGGACCATCAACTGGCAACTAAGCAATGAATTGCTATTACGAATATGAAGAGAGTTCTATAAGAAACAGGAAGGAGAGTTCGAGCGCTTGGGATGGAAAAACACTGTTGGCTTTAACAAAAAGAAGCTTGATTGCTTCATAGTCACAATAATGTCCACCTTGCTAGGGAATGTACAGCAAAGGTGTACAAGATGGAAAGAAGAAGAAGATTCTCCTTATCAACATCAAGAAGCTGGGAAGCAAAGAGAAGAATCATAAAATGGGTTTGCTGACATTGTGGATGATGGATTTGCCAATTGGGGACAGAACACACTGAAGCCGAAAAACAAATCATGCACTTATGCTATCAGCTTCACAGCAATGAGCAACATCCCAGCAGAACATGGTAGAAAGGTTATATTTGATAGTGGATGCTCAGGCACATGACCAAGTAACAAGGATCAAACTGAGGATTTTGAAGAAATTTCAACTGGAGGAATCTGTTACCTTTGGAGGTACAAAAGGCACATACTGGTAAAGGGGGGTAGAATAAAGCTTGGAAATTTATCTTTTGAAAATGTGTCATATTGTAAAAGAATTAGGGCATTTTAATCTTTTCTCAATATCACAAATTTGTGATAAGCAGCACAAGGTTCTTTTCACTGAAACTGAATGTCTTGTTGTGTCTTCTGATTTTAAAATGCCTAAAAAAAAAAAAAAAACGAAAAAAAACAAAAAAAATAAAATAAAAAGAAAAAAATACAAAAAAAGAAAAAAAAAAAAAATAATAAAAAAGACTAAATCAGATAGTTATTAACAGGTCCCTAGACACCACAACATGTACAGTTTTTTGTACATGAAGAACCTTCATCGCCTACAAAAGGTTTTGCTGTTTGATTGCAAAAGCCACTCTGATGAATCTATAATTAAGCATAGGAGGTTAGGTCATATAAATTTTAAAAACCTAAACAAACTTGTGAAGGGAAACCTTGTTAGAGGTCTACCTTCCAAGGTTTTCAAAAATGACCACACTTGTGTTGCCTGCCATAAAGGCAAACAACACAGGGCCTCTTGCAAGGCCAAGTTAGAAAGATTAATTATTGTGCTTTTACACCCCTTGCATAAATGGAACTTTTTGGTCCTACTTCTGTGCAAAGCATTAATCATGCAAGTTATTGCCTTGTAAGCACGATGATTGTACAAGATTAAGAACTGGGTACATACTTTTTGGGCTTCTTAAGGATGAAAACTAGTGGGCATTCTTCAGACCTTTATTAGGTAAATTGAAAACCAGCTTAGTCATAGGTTAAAATCATTAGATCAATAATAGACACTGAATTTAAAGTATGAGATATGGTTGAATTAGTGGGAACAAGTGGAAATAAAAACAAGAGTATACAGTAACAAGCTAAACTCCACAACAAAATGAGAGTTGTTGAAAGAATGAACAAACCCTAATTTGAGGCTGCTAGAACTATGCTAGTAGATTCTCTCTTACCAACCACTTTTTCAGGGCAGAAGCAAGTTTAGTACAGCTTGCTATAATTATTTAAATAGAGTAAGAGTGACAAAACCTCCAAAACAAAACTCCAATGTAGCTTTTGTTTGTGCATAAACCAATTATTAGCTCACATAAGAAGACTTTTGGGTGTCATGTTACCATTCTAATACGCTAGTGTGCTTGCAAGTTTGATTGAAAATCTGACGAGTGATTCTTAGTTGGTTACTCACTAAATAACAACAGCCCTAGGGTTTATAATTTAGAAACCCTAAAGAGTAGAAGTAAATTACCCCCCTGCATATTATATTTACTTGAAGTATAAACCCATGTTAAATGGAGATAGGATATAGATAGGATGTTTGATATTGACTATCTTTCTGATCTACGAACAATATTCCCGTGTCCTATGGAGAATCAAGCTAACCACATGGCAAGTAATTCAGAAGAATCTAACATGCAGGTACTCCAACACCTATTGCTTCTGAGAAAAAGAGTAAGGAAGTAGAGCTATTGTTTAGCCTTCAGCTGAAAAGGCTTCTTGAAAGAAAAATTATGAATCAAGGACTTCTTCCAAAAATTCAAAGAAAGAGGATTCTTCTACTGATTCTTTAGAAGATAATTCTAAGATTCATGGGTTTAGAAGAGAGTTGGAAGAAATTGCCCTAAGCATATAGGACAAGTCCCCAGAAAACAAACTACTACCAGTACTCCCTCAGTTAATACTGGTAGTCACACAATCAATGCTGGCAGGCTTGAACATGATGATTCACTTATGCCAGAGCTAGAAATCTTTCACAAGCCTGAGACATGGATTTTTGATGAGGCATCTTATGATGAGGAGGGTGTGATAACTGATTTCAACAGTCTTCGTACAGAAATTGAAGTCAGTCCTACTCCTACACATAGATTACAGTAGTATTCCACCCAACAAAATCAAATACTATGGTGAACCCTTCAAGTCAGCTGTGTCAAACTAGGAGCAAAGTTCAGAACCAAATCAGACTCATGCTCTTCTCACAACATATTCAAAAGCAGCAAGAAACAATCACAAAGATCACAACATTGTTTGTTTGCCTGCTTTCTATCTCCAGAGGAACTAAGAAGCGATTGCTAAAGCTTTACAGATGACATTGGTTCAAAGCCATGGCAGAAGAACAGTTAACATATCATGCTACAACAAGTATGGGTTCTTGTAGATCTACCTCATGGAATGAAGGTGATTGGCACCAAGTGGGTCTATAGAAATAAAAGAGATGAAAGAGGTGTGGTTGTGAGGAATAAAGCAAGATTGGTGGCCCAAGGGTACACACAAGAAGAAGGTATTGACTATGATGAGGTTTTTGCTCCTGTGGCAAGAATAGAAATCTATCAGGTTGTTTTGGCCTTTGCCCATTTATGGGGATTTTCTCTCTTCCCCATAGTATACCAATGGGATGTTTAAAAGTGCATTTCTGTATGGCACTATAGATGAAGCAGGTATATGTATACAACCTCCTAGTTTTGTTGATCCTGATCATCCAAATAAGCGTTTATAAGGTGGTCAAAGCTTTAATGGACTGCACCAAGCCCCTAGAGCTTGGTATGCTACTTTAACTTAACACTCTAGAGAACATGGATACAATGAGGTGCAAATTGACAAGACTTTATTCATATCGAAGAAACAAAAAGGACATCATGCTGGGTTCAAGTGTATGTGGCATGATACATCATTTTTGTGCGTTCTACAACAAGTCTTGAGTGTGCTAGTTTGAAGCCTTAATTGATGAGCAATTTCAAATGAGCTCATGGGTGAACTCACATTTTTCTTAGGTCTACAAGTCAAGCAGAACAAGGGAGGAATCTTCATCTCTCAGGACAAGTATGCAGCTAAAATACTCAAGAAATTTGATCTTGTAAATGTGAAAGCTGCAATAACACCAATGGAGACAAAGATGCCTTTGACAAAGGATGAGGAAGCATAGTTTGATGTAGATTACACTTGTACACGATCTAGATAGGTTCCCTCATGTACTTAACTGCTTCTAGACCTGATATTATGTATGCAGTATGTGTTTGTTCACGTTTTTAGGTAACTCCAAAGATTTCTCATCTCAATGCTGTCAAGAGAATCTTCAAGTATCTCAAGGGCAAACCAAACTTAGGCTTATGGTATCCTAGGGAATCACCCTTTGACTTGGAAGCTTTCTCTGATAGTGTGACTATGGAGGGTTCCAACCTTGAACAGGAAATCACAACTGGCGGTTTGGTCCATTTCTTGGACAAAGACATATCTCATGCACTGCAAGAAACAGACAATGTGCCACTTCAACAACTGAAGACTGAATATGTAGCTTGCTGCAAATTGCTGTGGACAAGTATTGTGGGTTCAAAATCAATTGTTGGACTATGGTTTCAATTTCATGAATACCAAAATCCACATTGATAATGAAAGCACAATCTGCATTGTGAAGAACCCAGTATATCATTCTAAGACAAAGCACATCGAGATTCGTCACCACTTCATAAGAGATTGTTATGAGAAGAAGCTCATAAGTGTGGAGAATATTTCACACAGACTTAATGTACTACTTGTGACCAAAACCTTTGATGACCACGTTTAACTACTTGGTGTACATTGGTATGATTAACAAATAGCTATTTTTAAGGGGAGGCTTAGTTGTATAGTCTGTTTAATTCTGGTAGCTAAGTAGTCTTAATACTGTTAATTAAGTTTATTTTAATTCTGGTAGTTAATACTGGTGGTAGAGTAGAGTTAATTCTGGTAGTTAGTTTTCTCATTAATTCTGTCTATACAATTTCTTGCAGTATGTTTTTCTTTGTTTTAGACTAATTTTGCAGGCATAGCATGGATGCAAGGGAGGAGTGCCAAAGTTTTTAACTGGTGTACACTGTTCATATATATTTAATTCTGGTTGAAAAAGAGTTAATTCAGGTTGACTCTTAATTAATTCTGTTTGACCAAAATTAAGTCTGGTAGTGAAAATTTGTTAATACTGGTAGGATTTAATGTAATGCTGGTTGCGAGAAATTTGACTTTTTCTGACTTATCACTATTTAAATGTTACCGTTAGAGATTTTTACGGCGCAATAGTCGTACAACAGAGAAGCTAATATAAAATATAAGTTTGAAATTTCTCTATCATACTTTTCCCTTAAATTATTGGCTATCTGCTTTTATTGCAAAGTAAAAAACTGACCTTATAACAAAACAATAGCAACAAGTTCTTGTTACCAGTCATCGACAATTTTCAATCGCAACCAAAACCAAGTAAATTGAATCGACTTGACCATATGGCTCATTAAATTATTAGACACACACAATCAAGTGGGGTTTTTGGGTCTGCAAGCCTGACGAGAGTGCATGGTTTGCCGAGATAGTGGATTTTCTTCGAGGTTCCAACCTCAGGTATGCCTTAACTACTAATCCAACTATCTACGATTCCCTTCTCAAACAGTTTTGGCAGACTGCAACTGCCAATACTAATGCTGATGGGACTCTAGAAATAAAGGCAACCATTGATACCATAAGGTACACAATATCTGAGGCGTCAATTAGGGATTCACTTCAATTAGATGACGCCACAGGAATAACAATGTTGCCAAATGATGAACTTTTTGAGAGAATAGGGGCGGCAAATAGGGTTAAACCAACTGAGAAAAAAAAAAGACAAAATGAAACCTTCACTTTTGGAAAAGTTTTTCACACTCCCAATGGAATCTTTCTTTAGTACCACCATCTTTTACACTGTATAAGCTCTAAAAGTGGTGGATGGGATCAATTTGGTAGCAATATTGCTACTGCGTTGGTCTGTCTATCCACTGGTAGAGTTTATAACTTTTCAAAGCTCATTTTTGATGGTATGGTGGCAAATTTGAAAAGCAAGACAAAGTTTTTGATGTATCCTCGTTTTCTGCAAATGATTTTGAATATTCAAACAGAAAACAAACACCTTTATCACAGCTGTGGACCTGACCAAAAAGATTTTTGGGGAAATATATGGAAAAGGGTGTTTTGCGAGGGGCACCAAGACCCCTATTCCCTTTCTATGTTGCTTGTTTCTACTAACCCAAAATGCATGACAAGAACATGCTGGATTAGCCCATCCAAACCATAATCATCAACACCTCAGTAACCACTCACCATCAAAACCTACACACACACCGTATCCCTAACACTCTACACCTACACCACCACCTATTCCTACACCTACACCACCACCTATTCCTACACCTACACCAACACCAATACCTACACCTACACCTATTCCTGACACTGAACCTACACCATTTGAGCCCATCTATGAGGAGCCATCTCCTGTCCACCATCACTTCTCATCACCACAAGATCCGGCTCCAAGTCAAATGCCTATGGATGATTTACTTCATGAAGTTCCTAAGTTAATATCAAGAATTGACAGCTTGGGAGATCCAAACAAACCAAGCTGCCCATGGGAAATGGCCATAGTGAGTTAGTCAAGAAGGTGAACGAAAAATTGGAAGGGTTTTTGAAAAGGAGGAATTTGGTTTTGTCAGACTCTGAAGAGGAAGAACCTGAGGCTCACGAGAGGAAAAGTCAGGATGATCCTCAAGATTCTTCAGTACAAGGATTGGTTACTCCCTCTACAACAAAGGTAAAAGCTTCAGGTGGATAAGAACAAGAGAAGATCTAAAGTCCAAACACTCTGAAGCAGCCAAAACTCTCTCCAGGTTGAGCATCTTAAAGACAAGCTCTATTGACAAGGGAAGAGCATACAAGAGGATAAAAGAGGCATAAGGAAAAAAGTAGTCTCAAGCCTGGATTTTCAAGAAGAAGCTGATGCTGGTGCTGAACAAGTTAATACTGCTAGTGCTGAACAAGTTAGTACTGCTGAAGGAATTAATACTGGCAGTATTAAACTTAGTACTGGTGATGAACTACTTAGTACTGTTGATGCTAAGAAGTCTACTTCTGATCAAAATATAAGGAAAAGAGAAAGGAAAACTCCCTGATCAGTGAAGAAACTCCAAAGAATCAAAGGAACAAGTTTACAAGAGGAACTAAGCCTTGTGAAGCAATTAGGTTTGAGATAATCAGCAAAAAGAAGAGGTAGCTAACATGGTGTACAATCTTTAGATTCTCTCTTGCTAAAAGAATTGCAGAAAAAAAGAGTTAATGAGCAACAGAAGAAAAGAAAAGCTCAATTTCAGTTTGAAAGCTGTAGCAATACCCAAATGAAAGACTGGGCAATTGATTAGAGCACAAGCATGAACCTAATGCTGAATTGACAAAGAGCATGCTAGGAAGTGAAGTACAAGGAGAGGATTTTGCAAAGAAAATGGTTGATCTTGTCAATCAAAGGAAGAAATACTTTGCAGAAGAAAGAGCTAGAGCTAAAAGAAACAAGCCCATGACTCAATCACAACTGAAGACTTATATGATGAACTACTTGAAGAATCAAGGGACATGGAAGCTATCTCAGCTGAAGAGTTTGAGTTTTGAAAAATCAAAGGAAATTGAGAATCTTGTGAAACAGATTAGTCCATTCACCATAAGTTTTGAACAGCCACTAAAGCAAGCTTGAAGAGTTTGGTAGAAGCACTTCAGAACTAAGTACTCCCAAAGAGAAATAGAAAGAGGATTGAAATGTTGAAGCAAAGGAAGATTAGCGTCAACCAACGAAGTTTGGCAAAAAGACGAAAACAGGATGGCGTAGGTAAAGGATTGCATACAAGTGTTTGATAAAGAGACTCTGAAGTTTCAATCTAAGTGATGTAGCAAGAAGAGTCTGTCACAGGTACTAAAACTCCAATTAATCCTGTTCCTGTAGCTATGAAAACACCTAGTATAGCCACCTATAAGATAATCAAGCAAGGAGAAAAAGGAGTGTACCAAATAGTTAGGGGAAGATTGAACTCCATAGTATACATAAATTATGGTGCTATGGGTGAAGTCCAATATCTATAGATGTCTGACTGAGTTGATATAGGATTTGATGAATAGATATTGTGACTGAATGGACCAGAGGCTGCAGTCTTAGAGAGTGGTATTTTAAAATTATTTGAAGAATATGTTTGCGAAGAACTCTCTTAGTACAAAACCAACTATGGAAGTGAAGTAGGACAGTCAAAAGAAAATGGGAAAAGCATAAGCTTTACCGACGTACTCGGGACGTTCGGGAACTTCATCGTAGAAGTGATCTTGTTGAAATAACGGATGTGAGCATGAGGGTCTTCTTTGTCATGTCTGAAAAATTGTTTGTTTTGAACGAGGGTAACCAAACCGTGCTTAAGCTCAAAGTTATCCGCGGTGATTTCGGGCACAACGATGGCATCCTCGTACCCCACGGTGGGTGCTTCGAGCAATTAAGCCATAGTACGAGTATCATCCATCGTAACTATGGGAGGAGCTTGATTTTCAATTGGTTCAACAAGATTAAATGGTTCAACAAAAGTCGGATTGACTTGTTGTTGTTGACGGTTAGAATTACGAGATTGAGAACGAGTACGCATGCACTAAAATGTAAAAAGAAAATTTATACTAATTTTTTGGTTTTTTATTTTTTTGATTTTTTTTTGTTTTTTCAACAATGTTATTCACAATAAATTTTAAATACGGACAATGAGATAAGACACTTAAACCTAATAATCAACTTGCTTCTCGGTAACTCTTTAAAAGAAAAACACACAAAGGAGTTTCTTTAACTTTCAAAGGTGAGCCGTACCTCGCGAGAAACACAAAAGGTAAGTTTTTGATCTTTGGTTCGGGAACTTATTAATGGATTCAGTTGAAAGTATTATATGTTGGTGTTCTTTTACCAACTTGGTAATTTTTTTTATTTCTTTTTATGGATAATGTTTTTATATTTTTGGTTTTTTTTATATTATAATTATACTAAATAAAAGAAAAATCTTTTTGTATTTTTTTATAAGAAAATAAACAAAATAACTTCACACGGAAGGATCTTCAAACAAAAATTTTCAAACGGCTTCAACAATCGGATACACCCCTCCCCGGCAGCGGCGCCAAAAACTGATCAAGATTGACTCACACCTTTTAAAATATATAATATATAAATATAAAATACTTATATAAATATATAAATATAAGGGGGTAAGAATCAAAAAATCACAATTATAGTAATCCGGGAGTATGATTCCCGGGTCGTTTCCCCAACGAGGAATGCAATTGAAAGTCGAGAGTCGTTTTGAGAATCGATGCTTGAATGGAACAAGATTGATATTGGTTATCTAAAACTACGGGAAAACTAAGGCAAAAACTTAAAAACACTTAAGGCAAGACAAATTTTAACTAAAAACGCAAAACGGGAATCCTAAACGGGACCTAAAAACCCTAAATTATCAAAATTAAGTCCTAAATTGATTTTTTTTTGTTTTTATAAGTCTTAATTAACTAAAAAGCTAGGACAAAGAAAACTAGACAAAAAACGGGAGAGATTTAAGCTTAAAAACACTAAAAACATGAACGAGATTCAATCCCGTTTTTAAAAAAACAAGATTTTGCAATTTAAACCCTACGAAAGCAAATCTAATTTTCCTAGGTTCTAAATGTTAAAAGAAAATTTTCTAAAAAAGAATTATATTTTTTTGACTTTTTTATAATTTTTTATGAATTAAAAATGATTTTAATGAAATTAAATGTTTAAAAATACTAAACAATTTATAAAAAAACTGGAAAAATCATGAAAAGTAGCTTGAACAGTGAGGAGTCTAATAAAAATAAGATGGGAAAACAGCTTATCGAATAAGCTGTGAAATAAGCTAAAAATGGCTTATAAGCTAAAAGAGCTAAAATGTGTATAAAGGATTAATTATGCAAAGATAAACCGAAAAAGACCCCAGGGCAAGTGGTAGAGTGTGTTGTGTGTAAAACGTTTGGGATAAGGGTAGAGGTCCCGGGTTCGAGCCTTGCTCACCTGGGGCTTCCCCTAATCCCAAATGTTTTTGTTTTTGCCATTTTTTTATAACTTTTTAGAAAAGCACTAAATAAGCAATTTTTACAAAAGCACTTTTTTTATAAATAAAAAATAAGCACATAATAAGCTAAGTAAACACAGAATAAGCCTAAACTATACTAAACCATAAAATGCTAACTGTTGGGCTTTTTTTACACTAAATAAGCTAATAAAAAGGTAAAATAAGCAAAGACAGATGAAAGGGCATATCTAAAAAGCACTTAAGAACAAAAATAAGCAACTATAATAAGCTAGAATGGCAGTTTGATCAAAAAGCTATAAAACTTAGAAAATTTAAGCTAGAATGCAAATAAGCTTAAATAAGCTCTAAACTAAAGAGAATAAGCTAAAATGGGCTTAATCTAACCTAATAAGCTGAAATACATCTAAATAAGCAGGGGCAATAAGCAGATAAGCTTAAATAAGCAAATGAGCCTTTTGGCCAAAACTGATAAGCCAAAAGGCCAAGAGGGACTTTTCTAGCTTAAAAATAAGCTAGCAAAAGGATCCTTATGGCTTAGTGGCTTATACCACTAAGAAGAATGGCCAAAAAGCTACAATAAGCAACAAAGAAAAAGCAATTTGAAATTCAGATAAGCACTTAAAAAGCTTCATGAAAAGGCTATCTCATACTGACTCAACACTTAGACAAATTTTTGATAACTTTTGCAATCTTAACAAAACCACACTTTTGAGCTTAAAAATAAGCAAACAAACAGATCCTTATGAACATATAACCTACAAACAGATTAAGCTTTGACCTCAAAGAACAAGAATCAACAATCAAAAAGGAGTTTGAAATTCAGGATAAGCAACAATAAGCAAATAAAAAAGACATTTCTCAAACTCTTTAATACCTAGCAAATTTTTGACAGTTATGGTAAAACACAAACCAAACAATGCAGGCTTTAAAGCTTTTATTCTAACCTGTTTTAACACTTGCACAAACATAAAAACTTCACTAAAGCAACAATAAGCAAAGCACAATCAAATAAGCAACTAGAATAAGCTATAACTTAACAGTTTCAAACCACAACTCCTCAAATCCTTAAAAATGAGTTTTACTACTTAAAAACTTTAACAAACTAAATCTTTGGACTAATTTAAGCTAAGCTAAACTGACTTAAGTGTCAAATTGCAATTTTAACCCATTTTGACCCATAAAAGCAGTTAAACCAAACACCCCTTTAAAAACTTAAAATGCCTTTTTTACTTGCAAACTTAAAATTTTTATGAACAACCCTTTAAGACCAGATATCTAACAAGCATAATAAGCAATATTAAGCATATTTAAACAACTAATAAGCAATCAAATAAGCTAAAACAGATTGTGCTAGTTTATAAGCTATTTTAAGACAGTTTATAAGAAAACTTAAACAAATGATTTCCAAACTATAAAACAAGCATAATAAGCATTAAACATCATAAGCAAACACAAATAAGCAAATATAAGCAGACAATAAGCACAAATAAGCACTAAAACAGTAAATAAGCTATAAATGGAAAAATAAAACTTACAAAGGCCCTTGCTTAAACAGGGCAAATGAGCTCAAAAGAGCTTATCTACTAGCTCTAGCTTGTATAAAACAAGCTAGTAAAACCCATAAGCTCTTCCATTGTAAGCTTATCATCCTTTTGAGCTTTTTGAGTGATTTTTAGTGAACTAGGACTTAAGCTTTATAAGTTATGGAAAAACTTACAATGCTTAAGTTAACAGCTTAAGAAAGTTGTAAAAAGAGCTTTTGTGAGCTTGTGAAACAGTTTTAAAACATAATAAACTTTAACTTAAAAACGGGGTAAAACATAAAAACTTAATTTTTCATTAAACTTTAAATCATTACAATGCTTTAAAAAAAAGATTACAATAAACATTAAAATATAAGCTGAAAACTAAAAAGCTAGATAAAAAGACTAAGTGCCTCAATGGCTTACAAAGGAGCCTATTTATACTAATCGAAGGAAGGTTCTAGGAGGTGTGCTTCTAAGCCTGTGTTTCTTGTGTGAGAGAGAAAGCAGCATCAATCTTGGCCCTTCAAATCATATTTGTGCTTCTTTTGATTAATCATGGCCCTTGATTATTGCCACGTAATCATTCCCCAATGATTGCTTTTAGATTGCGAACGTGTCAGAGCAAAACGTCATCCCTTGCATCATTCTTAGCTTCTAGAAGGAGTTTTAAGTGGGTTTAACCTCGAGGTATGAGTAAATTTAGGGATGGAGGGTAAACAGTAACAATGGGGGAGGGAGCGGGAAAATAGGTTACTAGGTTTAATTTTGGTGTAGGGTGAGAAGTTTGGTGAATTGGCAAACTTGTCCCCTCTTCTTATATAAGTATATGCATCCACCATCCTTGAGTTTTGTAAATTTGGCCCTTGAAGTTTTTGTTGGGTTTGCACCGTTAGTCCTTAAAGGATTAACAGGGGTGTTATATGGTGTAGGATGGATTAGGCTTGGTTGTTGGGCCGGGTGTTATAAAAGTGGACTTGGGCTTTTATTTATGTTTAAGGTGTATAAGGTATAAGTGGGCTGTCTCGGGCCCACTAGGTGGGTACGGGTGGGCCCACTTTTGGCAATTTAGGTTTTCGGGTTCGATTTTCGATGCTCTTTCCAATTCCACTTCCCGAAGTTGACTTTGACTTTGAGTTGACTTTTCCTTTACGCTCTTTCCATTCTCGTGCTCGGTTTTGTCGTTTTGGCTTCGATTTTTGTCCTTTTCTTGGATATCCATTACCTGCATAATACAAATGTAAAACATACAAATACAATGTATTTTTGGTACGTTTTTAGTCATTTAAGTCCGGTTTTAGTGGTCAAAGGTATGTGTAATTAAACACATACCATCCTCCTCTCTAGCTTCTTGACTCTCTTTTCCAAACTTGCAATCTCATTAGCTTGAGTGGTCTTTGTAGTCTCAAAATCAAGAACCATTTGTTGTAAATTTGTACATAGTTCCATCAATTCATTAAGTTTCAGACTATCCTCACCACTTCGAAGTATCATTATATGTTTTAGATACATTCTCAAGCCTGGTTTGAGCAATAGTATCCCCCATGGTTTCTTGGCGCTTGGGACCACCACCTGAAGTAGTTCCTTGGGAACCCGCTTCATTAGGTGTTTCTTTGGATTGGGTCTTATTGATGTTACCCATATCCCGCTCTGCATCTAAGCTAGTAGCAGTTGTGGCAGCCCTTTTCCAAACTGTCATCCATCTCCTCATTAACAGCCTCATCTGCTACATTGTCTGTAAGACTACTAGACTGAGGTATCTCAGTGTCCTTTCTCTTTGGCTTCCGAGGTCTTTTTTTCTTGTGAGGTTGAGATGTTGATGGTTGAATAATGGTGGGTGTGTGATGGGGATCAATAGGATTTACTGAACCTTCACCTATTTCTGCTTGAGCTTGTACCACCATTGTTTAGAATAATGGTGTTTCCCTTCCAGAAAAACCTTTCCCTACCTTTCTCATATTCCTAAATATCTTCTTAGTGTGAGAGGGTGTAACATAAATCCTATTATGATTTGACATCCCTTCCAGTTGCTTATCCAAAAAGACTTGTACAAACCTTGGATACATCAAAAAATTTCCTGCATTATCCAAGTTCTTCACCATACTTTCAAAAATGTACTTTTCATGAACTTCTGGTTTGTAGCTAAACAGATAATGGCGGAATGACATAGTATCTATAAACTCATTCTATGCCTTGGTACATTAGTCTTAGAACTTGGCATTGTAAAATAGTTGAATAATGGAAGTTTCATTGTGGGTGAAAAGAATGCACTTATAGAAAAGTTAGCTTTCTCGAGAAATTTTCTCATATCCCATCAGTGTAAGTTGTTCAAAAGATTGGTAGCATGGGTAGACAATTCAACACTTACATCATCTTTTAGTTGAAGATTTTCTATAATTGTTTCAGTTATGATTATCTTCTGCTCATTCACTAGGGCTTGTACAACTGTCTTTTCCCATGAACAGTTTTGACCTGACAAGATATTAGCCCTTTAGTAGTGTATTGTTGACATGCACGAAGTTATATATAGTTGGGAATGATCATTAGTGCATATCTTATAGGATTTGCATTCAGAAAATCCACTATCTGCTCAAACCCTTCACTTTTTGTGGGTTTAGACAAAAACGCGACCAAATTATGAGTATCAACAAACTTTAGGGTCGTCATTGTGTTGAGTTTTGATGATGAATGATGAAATTGAGTTAGGGTTTGTGATTAGAGAGTATATGATTGAATGAAATCGATTAAATAAGTGATTGAAACCCTTAATCGAAGTATTTATGAAAATACCCTCAACATCATTAACGTTTACTAGCAGTAGTAAGTTATGCCTGGCAGCATTAACTTTCAACAGCAGTAGTAAGTTTATGCCTAGTAGCATTAACTTTCAACAGCAGTAGTAAGTTTATGCCTAGCAGCATTAACTTTCACCAGCAGTTGTAAGTTTATGCCTAGCAGCATTAAGTTTCAACAGCAGTAGTAAGTTTATGCCTAGCAGCATTAACTTTCACCAGCAGTAGTAAGTTTATGCCTAGCAGCATTAACTTTCACCAACAGTAGTAAGTTTATGCCTAGCAGCATTAACTTTTACCAGCAATTGTAAGTTTATGCCTAGAAGTATTAACTTTTACTCACCAGTATTAACTCCAATTCCATTCTAGACACTCTATCTGTTTTTAATATATTCAACTCTCTTTCTGTTTTTCAACTCACCACTTCTCTTAGTTCTTTTACTCACCAAATCACTCTGTCTGTTTTTATTTCAAACACCTCTCTTTCTGTTTTTATTCTTACCAATTCTCTCAATTCTTTTTCTCACCAAAACTCTTTGTTTATTTTTAATATATTCAACTTTTCCATCATCAATCTAACACTTTTTTTTGCTTTTTCTACAAAATGTTAGTCCAGAAACCAAGAAAATACAAACCATGGTAATTTTCACAATAATCACAGTAGTAATTATACCTAACAGTATTAAGTATAACTAACAGTAATAACTTAACAGTATTAAGTATAACTAGAAACACTAATTATACTTAACAGCATAAACTTTTAATGACATCAATAACAGTACTAATTCATACAAAACTCTACAAAAAAAATAAAATGATAAAAGATTTTAAGGATTTAGCATTCCAGTACTAGCAATCTATAACAACCCGCAATTTTCATCAATGTAAATATCCATCTATTAAATTAGATGCACTGTAATATCCATCTATTAAATTAGATGCACTTTATATACCACCTTTTTACAGGGAAATTTTTGCTTTATCTCATTATGCAACGTAACTTGCATCTCTAAAGTAAACGAGCTCACGCAACCTCTACCAATGCCATCTCTATCTATGTTTATATCATATAAACATCCTAATATGGCAAGTCTATATCTTAATATAATTTTTACCAAGTACATTATCTATTTAACATACTTTTCAAAACGTTATTTTAAAACAAGCATTAAACGTTAACGTTTATATCAAAACCCTAATTATATGTAATGTATACATATAAAATGAATGTGAAGCCTCTACATCATGTGTACAAGTATCAATACATAACATTTGAGTATCTTTTCCCTCCTAAATCAAGTTACAACTTTCTAAAGCACAATGTACAAGCTAATCATGCCTAAAAACCTAATTAGGTCATTTAAGCTCCTAAATCATGTTTAAACTTTACCACCATTTTAAACACATGTTACAGGCTCCTAATACATAACATGTAAACCCTAAACCTAAACCCTAAATCCTTTCTAAACTCTAATCTAAAACCCTAAACCCTAAACGAAACCCTAAATCTCTAATTTCACTTTAAACCTAAAACAAAACCCTAAACCTTAAAACTAAGCCTTAAATGTGGTTCCTTTTACTTTATGGATCTTTGCAGCCTATAAAGGATGATAGCCTGGATGTATAAATACAACAGACTATGTAGAAACAATGACTTGAATACAATATGTTAATGCGGAATCTTAACACAAGTACTAAGAAGAATAATGATTTAACACTATGACATCACCACCAAATCACCAAGCAGCCTACCAAGTAGCGATATCACCTCCCTTGGCCACCAAGTTTGTCTCATCACCTCCTTGTCACTCCATAGTAGCCGAACCCCCCTACAACCTTCCACCTTTCATTGCTACACCCCTATAGCCCTTAATACTCATTCCTAGCTGCTATTAGTCATCTATCTACAACACTTGGACACCAAACCAAGGAAACTTAGGCATAAAGGCTCATTCTAGCCCTATAAATAGCCGAGACCACCAAACCATTCAAACACATCTCAAAACTCAATATAAACAACAATGGAGTCTTAAAGCAGATCAAGAAGTATCAAGTGAAGCCCCAAGATCAAAATAGAAGCCAAGAATCAAGAGAAAAGAACCTTTGAAGTCATTACTAGGTGTACAAACTTGAAAACCCCATTTCGACCCATTTTAGCTCAAGTAAGCTCAAAGTCTTGTTCAATAAGCTTATAATCTGTATTAGAATTTTCATAACACTCTTAAGATCATATATAAACTCTTGTTTGAAGCGTTGAATCCTCAAACCCATGTGTTTTTTATTAAAACCCAAAAAACGACCCATTTTGATTTTCTAGCTAAGACGATCTTTTTTGTTAAACTTTTTTCTACGTTAGAACATACTTATTTTAGCTTTATTATATAAGCTATAACCTGCAAATTCATTTGGAACCTCTAAAAATAAGCTTGCATGGCTGTTTTTTGGACTTGTTTTGCATATGTATTCCATGCAAGGGGTATATATGGAACTTTTATATTTATATACTGATGTGGGGCTGTGAAAAAGTCTTATTCTAAATTTATAAACGATAAGGACCTATTTGCCTAAGTTCTAAGTTAAGTTTTTAATTATATATACTTTATATTTAAAGGACTATAATTGTAAAAGTTTATAATCAAAAGGGTATATATTGCCATTTTTGCAAACGTAAAAATATAAAATATATTATTTTTAATAAAATTTATAAATAATATATATTAATATTATAAAACTCGATTTTATTAAAACTCGATACAATTATCGTTATTAATCAACGATCGACGCATTATAAAACAATTACGTTATATAATTAACGTAATTTATCATCGACTAACTTTTAAAGAAACATAAATCTTATCGTATCACGATACTAAGGAATTCCATGTGAGGGGTTCCATTTAGGTATTTGTTTTGACGAGTTTGCTGGGTTTACAATTTGAAGTGCCCTGGCTCCTCAAACGATACTACATGGCCTCTGGAGTATGATAGACCGAACAGTGATACAATACTTCCATAAACTAATAAATCAAATATAAATGTTAAGCTCTGTAAAGTTGTGATACATAAACAATCAAACTAAGGATGTACTTATTACCCCAGGTTGTATTGACGGATGCCGTCTACTTTCACTTGATATACTTTTGCCATCAATCAGATTTCCCCTGTTAAGGTGAGCTTCCATGCTCGCATTCTAAAATCTTCTAATGTTTTCATAAACCCGCGAGGGGGATACATGCTATAAACCATGAATACGAGTATTTTTCCAACTGTATGCTATCCTGATATATTATTGCCTAAGTCCTTACTTTTGCCATTAAGACCCCACTATCATGAACCGTTAATTACTTTTCGGAGTAAGCGCGAATGCTGTGAATAGATCTAAACATTTTCAAAATTTGAGTTTTTCTGATGAATAGTGATTTTACTATTCATAACAGTTATATATTTATTTTCATAGATTTAGTTATCGTAAATCTCGTAAATGTCGTAACTTATTCGTTTTAACTCCGTTTCTAGCGATTCTTTCGAGCACGTCTTCGTATTTAAAAGTTTTATCGATTTATTAATGTTTTTAAAGTATAAGTTTCTGTGATGAATAGTAACTTTTATAAAAATAGTTTTATAAAAGTATATATTTAACGTAAACTTGAAATCATCGTATCTTTTTCGTTATAAATCGTTTTTTCTAGTTTCTTATCATTTTGGAATCGTCATGAGATGTACTATATTATAAAATTATAAAATAACCAGGTTATATGTCGAATCCAAACATAAAGTTTGGATGTGTTTCATAAAAACATGTTTTAAAAGCATCCTAATGGTGATTTCACTACATAGAACTTATATACACATAAAATGATAAATGTAAAGACATAAAGGGTTTTAGATAACCTTATAGTGATGTAATATGATAACCAACACAATCCAAACCCTTGTTTAGATTATAAACCCAAGCTTGCAAGATCTTGAAACCCTAAACCCTAATCTTCCATTTTTCTTGCTTAACACTTGTAAAGACTTAACCAAGCCTTCAAATCTTCTTAGGACATCTTAGATATGTTGTAGGAATGTATATAAATGTGTTAAATAAAATTTGGTATGGATTTGGTGTTGGTCTTGCTTATTTCTTGTATATATGAGGCGTCCCATTTGATAAGTGGGGTAAAAGTTTTATAAACTTTGATCATTGAAAATAAAAATAAGCATTTGTTGAAGCGTAAATTAATTATGGTGGTTCCGGGTATGCCTAAACGTACTTTTATCGCGAAACGTAAACAATTTACGTAACCAATAAAATAAAATATAAAAAGTTGATTATTACTTTCGTAAAAATAATATATTGCTTGCTTGACAAAAACTTTAATTTGTTTGGTGTCTGTTTACGTTAATTGTTGATTTTTAGTTTAAGCGATTTTACTATATAATAAGAATTAAAGGTAAGCGCGTATGAAAAAAAAATATAATTAGTAAAATAGATGACATCGTAAATGACCTGAAAATACGGAATGTTACACCCTACCTCAAGAATTTGAGATAGGAGAAAGCTCTCGTAAGACAAGTCTGGAACGTCACGAGGAGCAAATTAAGGAAATTTTGAATCACCTAGATGAACTCTCTCTCGACCGTATTGAGCACATAGAAGATAAAATAAAAGGTCTTGAAAATGGCTGGGTGATCATACAATAAGATTTTGACAATCTGGAAGCCGAACTCCAAGAGTCTCGTACTCAAATTGCTAAACTTCAAAGAAAGAAATTAGGAAATAACAGCAAGATTACTCTGGCTCGCTTCAGGATTGCTAATCTAGAACAAATCATCGAAGATATCCAGGCTCGTCACCAAGCAGACAAGGAAAGTCTTCTAAATGCAATCTATGAACTCAAGAACAGCCAGAAAGGACCATTGGACTACTAGATTATACTCTAGTTATAGTTTTTAACCTAGCCACAGGATGTGTGGTACAAATAACAACACTTGTCAAATTTTGACTATGTATAGTACAAAGGCAAGTTGTTCATGATATAATATAATGGTGATCCCGTTTCATATTCATCATGTGTCCTATATTTTATCTCCGTCTTCATCATTATGAATCATACCACGACTTCTAAATAAATCATAGATACTTATTTGATATGAATTATCTATGATATCATTATTGTGGCAATGTTTATTTTTGAACCTTACGCATTTTAAGGAAAGGATTGTGATATCATTCTTATTACATGTTGTCTTATGTTGATAGAATGCCTCCCAAAAGGACATCAACATCTGAAGCACCA
>BQNB010080648.1:0-17611 GCA_026074375.1 Tanacetum coccineum
TTTTTGTTCTAGCTCACGGTCTATCTGTCTTTTTAGGCATGTTTTAGTTTTGTGAGCCTATTTATACAATCTGCTGTAACCCTAGCCAGGGTGTTATTAGTTTTAATAAAAGTAAACCATTGGCCGCTGTTTGCTATGAAATTTTACCATAATAATCGGTATTCAATCGAATCAATGATTGTTGGAAGAATTGTTTCTGGTATTTGTAGAATCAACATATCTAATTACTTATCTCTTTATTTACACTACATCAGTTGGTATCAAGAGCCAAAGTTCCTGATTAAGATGCCTCCAAGAAAAAACAGGACTCCCTCTTATTGAGGATACATGAATAGAATAGATGATCGTGTTCTCTCTGGCAAGTATTGAGGCAGTGAATATTGATCATTTCAGTTGATGCAATGTGTCTGACCGGATGGATCATTTAATGAACAGGCATAGTAATCATAACGTTTGGGTACTGTTGTATGAATCACTGTCAGTAAACCATTCTGGGGAGGAATCCGGCACGATTAGTCATGTTTGATGATACATTCAGGAAGCCATTGACCTCAGGCGAAATCGTAATACATAACGTCTTGGGGGTTAATGATTGGCTCCCCTGTTTAAAGGTTTGACAGTTGGTGTTGCGAGTTCAAAAGAGATTAGTACACTGTAATACAAAAGGGTTTCATTGATCGCTACTAAACTTCATGGTACAACCCGAACATCAGAGACAATCGGGTTTTGTTGGTTATCTCAAACCCAAAGATCCTCGCCTTTTTGTGTTACATTTTTTCTTTTTCTTTTTTTTATTCTTCTTTCCTCTTTTTCTTCTTTTTTATCTTTTCTCACTACCTATTCCCTTCCTCTTATTTTAAATGGAAGTGGGACAATATTACGAATGGATTTTGTCAACCAAGCTTTACCTAAGTCATCACAAGGTATGACACCATTTGGTAATCGTTGACCGTCTTTCAAAGTCCGACACAATCTTTATACACCCTTAAAAGAAACTGAACCCTCTGGAGAAAACTAGCTGAGGAATGTACCTTAAAGGACAGTAGTAAAAAGGCATGGAATACATGGTCTCGATTATTTGTGATCGTGACCCTAGGTTCGCATCAAATTTCTGGAGGTCACTTCAGAAAGCTTTCTTGGGTACAAGCTTTAGATATGAGTACGGGCTATATCATCCGCTAACTGAGGACAAAGCGAGTAGAACCATTCAAACATTCAAAGATATGCATTAGTTCTTGTGATGATCGATCTTTGGAAATGGTTGGGATAAACATTTGCACATTGGTCAAGTTTTTCATTAGTATATCAGTTATCATTGCTAGCATTAAGGCTGCACCCTTTGATAGCACTTTATGGTAGAAAATGTCGCTCGCCTGTTTGTTGGGCTGAGGTTGGATGAAGTTCAACTTACTGGATCCAGAGGATAGTACAAGAGAGACTGGAGAGAATCATTTCAAGTTTAAGCCAAGATGCATAAAACGCTCGATTAATAGCAATAGTGCTACGCTGATTTGATTGCATATAACCGTTGGAGTTTGTAGGCTTGGCGATAAGTGATGCTCAAGGTTTCACCTTGGAAAGGGTTATCGTTTTGGCATACGAGGAAAGTTTAATCCCGTCATGTTTGTTAGACCTTTCAAGGTATTAAAAAAGGTTGGAGTCGTTGCTTACAAGCTTGAGCTTCCTGAAGAGCTGAGCAGAGTTCATAATACGTTTCACGTGTCCAACTTAAAGAAGTGTCATGCCAACGAACCCTTAGTGGTTCCGTTGGATGGACTTCATTTTGATGACAAGCTTCAGTTTGTCGAGGAACCAATAAAGATCACAGATCGTGAAGTTAAACGATTGAAGCGAAGCCGTATCCCATTAGTCAAGGTTCGATGGAACTCCAAGAGAGGTCCTGAGTTTACATAGGATAGTGGAGAGATCAATTCAGATAATGAATTATCCTCACCTCTTCACCAAGACTGCACCGTCGTCAAGTGCCGTGTGACTAAGCCTTGAGGATCAAGGCTCATTTAACTGGGGGAGACTATTACACCTTCATGTTTTAGGTCATTATTTGACATTATGTAATTCACCTCTATTTATTTTATGGTTTTACGCGCTTTACTCGTTAAAACCCGATGTGACGTTATGTTAAAACGGGAAATAAAATTGATCAGTCATGTATACGGGACATCTAACTTTATAGTAAAACGTATTTAATGTTACTTCAAGCTATGTCGTTTTTTGAGTATTCATGAGGATATTAATAACTTTGTTTTTACTTATCTTTTATTGGCTCTCGTTAATAATGCTTTCGTTTCGAAGATAAAATGTCGTTTAGGCATCCCGGAAGTTCTTAAACCTAACTACGCCTAACGAATACCCTACAGATTATATCCAATACACAAAAAGAATAATTAAAAATAACTCATCACTATTATTTACATATGACGAATTTTAGAGAGCGATAAAGATACCAAGAGTTTACATCTTGTATACAAATATATAGATATAAAGGAAAAGTACTCTTACACCTTTTTCTCAACTTGGATTTGTTAACTTGAGCTAGAGTTAGAAAGTATACATGGTTTTGTTTTAGGAGATAGTTTTACTATAATTACACATGCATGCATAAGTAAACACTTGTTACGTTAACTCTTATACTTGAAAAAATTTCTTTTCTTCCTCTTTTATTAGTCCAAAAACCCCACGGCCACAATAAAGCCACTTACAAACAATAATCCACACTTTGATTTTCTAGTTTATACAACCCTCTTTACACATCAATTCTTAAGGTATTCTAAGGTGTTTGCAAGCATTGGTTCATCATTTGCAAGTATTAAGAAGAAAAAGTAAAGATTAGGGTTTTGGAAACCTAATCTAGGGTTATAAGCTTGAAAGCTTGGATTTAAGTCTAAACACGGGTTTAGCATTCATTTTACATCCTATACATCATCACTAAGGTTTTCCTAATATCTTTATACTTTTATTTCTTATGATTTTATGTGTTACATGTTAAATATAGCCATAATCACCACTAATGACTTTTAAATGTGTAAAATGGGTTTTTATTTGAGTTTATCAATTTATACACTTATTCTCATGTCCTAATGTTATAAATATCATGGAAAAATAGATCTATAAAGATGTTAACTTATGGTTTAAGTATAAACATGTTTAAGGACTAATTAGGGTTTTAAAGTTATCTAATGTAAATACTAATGAAAACAATGAAAGTAAAAGGGTTGAACTTGTTACAATGAATTTACAAGGACTAGGGATGATATTGGATATTATTATAAGTACCACATATGTAAAATATGGTTATAAGAGTTTTATAGTAAACTACTAAATTAATTAATACATAAAAACAAGGTTTTTATAAAGATATACATATGAATACTTAGGGGCTGTCTAAAATCCGAATTTCATACAGAAAGTTTGACTTAATATAATTATAATACGCCTCATGACGATTCCATAATGATAAGAAACTCGAAAAACCGATCTATAACGAAAAAGATACGTTAAAAACGAGTTTACGACTATAAATACTTTTATAAAACTATTTTTATAAAAGTTACTATTCATTACAGCAACTTTTATTTTTAAAACATCTAAAATATGATATAACTTTTAATTACAAGATCGTACACGCAAGAATCAATGAAAACGGAACTATAACGAATAAACTACGACGTTTTCGATAATTAAAGTTTATAAAAGTAATTTTATAAACTATGAACAGTAAAAGTACTATTCATCAGTGGACCCAACTTTATAAAATATAATACCTCTTTTAATAACAAAAACGTACTCGAAGGAATCACTAAAATCGGGATTAAAACGAATAAGTTATTACGATTACAAGTTTACGCTAATTAAAACCCTAAAACGACAAACGAGCTGTTGTGAACAGTAATTTTACTATTCATCGCAGAATCTTAAAAACTTGAAAATGTAATATTTTGATCGCTCGTCTTACTACGAAGACGTGGACGTAAGAAACGCGAGCAACGGGCTTAAAACGACCAAATTAGGTCATTTTTACGAAAAGTATATTTATAAACGTTTTCACTTTATAAATATTATTTTACTAAAACGATTAGTCGGTGATTATGCTATATAGAATATTGAGTGGTTATCAAAGTGCTATATTACTAGGGAGTTTCATAATGAGGCCTCTTCGGATGGCGTATCGATGAGTTGTTGGATTTACGATTTAAAGTGTCCTAAACTCCTCGTACGTCATGTCATGACCTCTTTAATTATGATAGCCCGAACGATAGTACGATGTAACAACTATAAGATTATATTCAATGTTATTAATTTAAGTACTCAGTACTTATACGACCTTAATTTAAATAGGTTGAATTTATCGTCTTGCGTGACGTTTTATCTGTGATTATTTGGACTACCTGTACTCAAGGTGAGTTCATAGCCCCACTTTTACAAGGGTTTAGTTCATAGCCCCACTTTTACAGTTTTACTGATTTACTATTATTTGGGGTGAGAACATGCTTTGTTTTATAAATTGGACGCAAGTGTTGAAAGTATATTGATTATGTGTTTGCCTAAGTAGCGATAACCCTCCTGAGCCCATTATTCATGAACTGTTAATTGCATAGATGTAGTTGTGAATTACATTATGTGAGCGCGAATGATATAAATAGATCTATTGGGATTAACCTCCCCGTTTGGGTGATTAGCTATCACTGGGAACGAACGTTGACCATGTCGGACTTGGATGTTGCGGGTTACAACATCTGTACGGGCAAATAACTGCTAAAATAGCAAATATAAGTTGAGCTTCGGTGTCATGAGCTTAGTGCAACAATAATCTGGTTTTGTGATTGTTGGCATCTGTTGTAACATCACGGGAAAATCTTGCGGTCCTGCATAATTTAAATATATAAACCTATGAATTCACCAACAATTTTGTTGACGTTTTAAGCAATGTTTTCAGGAGGTCATTAGGCACGAGATGCCAAGGATGCATTGGATTGTGTTTTGGATTGCACTGTTAAAGACTTAGGTGCATCATGTTTTGGGGAAATCTATGTCGTCTTTTGTAAATATTAAATAAAGAACAAGTAAAGCTATAAGCTTTTGTAATATGACTTTCATTTAAATCCAATGTATCAGTTTAAACGACTTTTGTGTCGTTCTTATATATATCTTGTGCTATTGATCTTGAAGTAACATGCCCCGGATCCTTATTCCGCTGCGACCCATTTTGGGGGTGTTACATCATCCCTAGATGAATCGCCGTCATCATCATCTCCATCATCTCCCCCGTCCATAGGATAGTCAACCGGTCCATCCTCTGTCTCATCATCCTCGTACTCCTCCGGATCCTCCTCGGGATCCGACTCAGTAACGTATCCGGGTGAATCAGTAGTAGGTGAATCAATAGGAGGTAATGGCTGTTCCTCAGCCGGAAACTCATGGTCATCCTCCAAAGGTATATACTCAGGGTATATAGGCTCCGGTACGTAGTCAGGGTCATGTGCCTGTATGAATATAGGCTCACGCTCATCCTCATCCTGAGGAACTGGCGGTGTCTGTGGATTCTCTGGGCCTAGCATGAAATCTGGTGGCGGTGGGGCTACTGGCTGTAGCGGGAGTCCGTCGTATCCTAGTACGTGGACCGTGGGAATGCTCCCTTTGAATATCTCCTCATTCATCGGCTTCCCCAGGCAAACCCTGCGGGCCTACTGAGTCGGTGTATACGGAAGTTTAGTGTATGGTAATTCAGACGTCGCAGAAGACATGGTTACTGCAAAAAGTAAAAAAAATAACTTATATAAGTATCTCTTATAAGAAAATTCGATATGTTATGTCTGTAAGGTTTTAATAATAAAGCCTTTATAGTAATATACGTAATATCATTTATATACACGTATATTAATCAGGTAAGCACTTAGTACCCTACTAATGCTAAACCAATGTATGTCATGTAAGCATATATGCGCTAAACATAAAACAAGGTTAATGCTGTATGTCCCTCGCATAAATCCCATTTGTGAAACACGTTTGAAAAACTGGTTATAGGTCCAGACAAAGGATTTTGACCTTGATTCTCTTTAACTAGGCTCTGGATGCCAAATCTGTAACACCCTCAATTTGAGTATGCAGCGGAATGTTGAGTATCCGAAGGCGTTTCATTATTGGGTCTAATAGCACAAGATCAGCGAGAACGACTTATAAACGTGTCGTTTGAAAAAGATACATTGGATTAACAAAATACTTGTTTGTTACATAAGCTCATGGCTTCAAATGGTTCAACAAAATAGATAAAGATTTCGGTTTATAACAATTGTCCCCAAAGTGTAATAAGACCCCAAATCTTAAGTGTTGACTCTTCAATTATTGACTCCCAATGTATCATCGCACCTCGTGCCTTATTGACCTGAAAAACATGCTTAAAATGTCAACATAAAGTTGGTGAATTCATAGGTTTATGTAAATCAATGGTAGGACCGCAAGATTTCCAAGTGTATGATTAAGCAACAAATGCAAACATCATAAAAGTAATTACGTTTCCTAAGCTCATGACACCGAAGCTCGACATGTATGGATGCAATTATAATTTGCCAACAAGTGTCCGTGAATGATGTGCTAACCCCGCAACATCCCAGATTCGACATGGTATGCGTTCGTTCCCAGTGATAGCTAGTCACCCGAACGGGGATTGTCAATCCCTAATAGATCTATTCATAACATTCGCGCCCACACAATGTAATTCCCAATCACATCTATGCAATTAACAGTTCATGATCATGGACAAAAAGGGGTTATGGTAACTTAGGCAAACACGTAATCATAGTATAAAATGTACACTTGCGTCCAGTTTGTAAAACAAAGCATGTTCTCACCCCAAGGATGTAAATCATTTAAATAATTGTAAAACATGGGGCTATGAACTCACCTTAGCCGGTAGTTCTCTGAATGATAACAAATATCCAAGTAAGCAGTGGATCACACCGTTAAGTACCTAAGTAAGTACGGTCAAGTCTTAGTTTACACATTTAAGCTAACGACTCATTGTATAAACTAAATCTCATTTTAAGTCTATATATACCGTTATCACTTGTGTGGTGATGCACAAGATCATTGCTTTTAAAATTTCGATGGTTCTCGATAAACGTGAAATCATTATTAATAAATATACTTATTTATTAACGTGTTATTAAAGTTAAAGCCGTTCTCGGATTGTTCCGATACCTAACTGTATTTTTTGCGGGACCGACGTGTTAAGTGTTTTATTTGTTCCCTTTTGTCTCGTACCCGTAGGTTTTTAGCCGTTACCTTTTAGTCCTTAGGTTTATAAAGATAGTTGAGGTTTTTATAGTTACACTTCCAGTCCCTAGGTTTATAAAGTAATAACATTTACGCTTTAAACCTTCTAGTTTCAAGAATGTCATAACTAGTCCTTTGACTTTCGGGATTTTACAACTTAGGTCCTTATGGTTTTATAGTTTTTGAAGAAGTGACGAGTTCTAACCTTCTACTTTTCGTTAATTACAATATCGGTCCCCCTAGTTTTCGAATTTAACTTAAAGGTTCAATTTGAGTCCTTACCGTTTAGTTATTTACGAAATTCGTCCTTATAGCTCATGAGTTTTCAACATATGACCTTAACATTTTATTCAAGTTTCGAAAAAGGGCAAAACTAGTCCCTCTACTTTCGGTTTTCATATTTTGACCACGAAAAAGGTGTAAAATAGTTTTAAATTGCTTTTTATCCTCAAAAATAGATCATTGAAGTTGTTTGGCTTAAAATAAGTATTCGAGTTATTTTTGGACGCTTAAGGGCCTTATTTGGGCCCTCCCGTTAGGTCTGTTTTGCTTTTTAGAGGCCCGTTATAGTTCTTAAATAAGTCGAAGTGTCGTTAAATAAGCTCAAGTGGGTCGTGTCTTAATGCTAAAAATAAGCTCGGTGAGCTTATTGAAGCTTATTTCGAGCTTATTGGGCTTATGGGCCCAATAACTTAACCCGATAAGGGTCTTAATGGTTCCTTAGGCATTTTAGCTTATTCCCCTTTTGTTTCAACTTAGCTTAACCTGTTTCGTTTTCAGCTTATTTAAAATAAGCTAATAAGCTCTTCTATTGGGCCGGTTTGGGTTCGTTATGGGCCCGATAGGGATTTAGGGTGTTTTGTTGGGTCCATTAGGGTCCATTAAGCCTATTAAGGTTCAATAAGCCCCTTGAGTACAAATAAGATCACCAATAAGCTGTCCCAGCTTATTGCGAGCTTATTTCCTTATTATGGGCCCGTTAATGGGCTAGAAGGCCCATTAGGGGTTCGGATGGTCTCTAGATAGGATGGAAGCCCTATGCGAAGCAAAATGAGCATTTCAAATTATGATTAAGCCCGAGTGGCTTATTAATAAGCCGTGGCTTATAAATAAGCCCTCGTTGGGCCTTGTTGGGCTCGATAGAGGCCCGATAAGGGTTCTAGTGATTTGAGTTTCATTCCTTAGGGTCTACTAGCTTACCTAGGCTTATAATAAGCCTTACAAGCGGCTTAAGTTTCACAATAAGCGCTCATAGCTTTTATTGTGGCATATGGGCCTTGCGGGCACGATGGGGGGGGGGTTTGGGTCGTGAAGCCCAACAAAGGTCTGAATGGTTCACTAGCATCCCATATGGGTTTTGTTAAGTCGTCTAGCACCCAAAACAAAGTGTTTAACATTTTCTAATCGCGATCCCTAGCATGCAAACGTTTATTAATGTCGATATACATTTTTTTGGGGTTTTTTTTTTTTTTTTTTTTTTTTATTTTTTCCCACACACCCGTCGTGTTTACCATAATAGTTTACGTGTAGTTATTTATCCATGTTCGCGTATAAGGGTTTTTAGTTCACACCGAGTCCAAGTCGATCACTTAACTAGATATTTTAAGGTTTTATTTGTTGTTAAGCCATGTCCCGTATTTCTTGTACCCTTTGCACCACGCAAAGCCTAACACGCGCATAATTACATACGCAAACCATGCATGGGTCGAACCATGCATGTTTGTGCCTACGTTATCCTTGTTACACACAAGGTAACGGGACTCTTTACAACAAAACATGATATAAAAACGGATAGAATATGGTAGTTGGAGTTTATTCGACTTACAAAGTCCTAAGCTCTTGTTTTTTGGATTGAGATGGCAACCCGTTACACTTTGTACTCAAAACCGTTATTGCACCATAAGTTTCCAAAGCTTGTATACCCAGTCTTGAGCTCATGTATTCCTCTTGACCACCTTAAAGGCTTCCTTAAGTCCTTAGTGACCAAGTTGGGTCGTGTATGGCTCGGTTATATCGAGACCCGAAGGTTTAGAGAGAGAAATGAAAGGTTCATATAACTTACTTTTTTTTATTTTTATTTTCCCCCGCTCGCTCACGCGTCGCTTTTGAGAAGTCGCTTTTAGAGTCATGGATCTTCTCGCGCGCATAAGTGAGCTTTCTGTCGTGGTTGTTCTTCTATAGTAAATTTAACGTAGTCCACACGCATCACCCGGTACTCTAGCTCCTACACGAACCAAACCGTGCCCTCTTAAGTATGGTTTTGTGGTTTTTAGGGATCTCTAGTTACTTACACATGGTATTGTATTAAACCACTAAGTACAAGTATTAATGAGAGGATTTTGGGTACATGATTTACTAGATTATGGAAATCTTATGTGTTTGTGTTCTTTTCTTGTTAGTTCGCGGCACAAGGAGATCCAAAGCAAAGAAATGGGTTATTACCCAATGTGTCAAGGATTATTAGGGGACCATTAGGACACAAATTAATTACCTAGCATATGTACATGTACCTTTAAGGATCATTAGGGAGATTTTGCTAGCTAATGTATCACCAAGGACGTTTTGCTTATGGTTTACTTGTCCAATTTCGGAAACCAAGTGATATTAACGCAAGACATTTGTTAATTTTTGTGTCTAGGCGTTTAATACGGGTATTGGTTTGAGTCTAGGTAGTCTAGGTATTTCCGGGGTGCGTCCAAATGTATTTTATCGCGAAACGTAACCCTTTTACGTGACCAATAAAAATAAAATACGCAAAGTACATAATTATTCTCAAAATAATTATTTCTTACTTGGTTGATGTAAACCTTAATTTATTTGGTGACCGTTTACATTTATTGATTACTTCTAGTCTACGCGGTTTAGCTTAAAAGTAAACATTAAAAACAAACGCGTATCGGACTAAAATAAATAGTGATCATTAATATAGTCGTACAAAAACATGAAAAATGAGAAATGTTACATAGGCAAGTAGAGTTTCGAATTGATCTAGTACCGAGGGCCGCGCCTGTTGCACGTGCACCATATAGATTGGCACCGTCTGAGATGAAAGAGTTGTCGGTACAATTACAAGAGCTGTTGGAGAAAGGATTTATTCATCCGAGTTCATCACCGTGGGGAGCACCGATGTTGTTTGTGAAAAAGAAAGATGGATATTTCAGGATGTGTATAGATTATCGCGAGTTGAACAAGTTGACTATCAAGAATCGTTATCCTCTTCTGAGAATTGAAGATTTATTTGATCGGTTGCAAGGTTCGAGTGTGTATTCTAAGATCGATCTGCGATCAGGATATCACCAGTTACACATTAAAGAGGAAGACATTCCGATTACTGCATTTAGAATTCGGTATGGTCACTTTGAGTTATAAGCTCATCGATGTTTCGTCTTCGACTAACTCGACTCCCTGCTGTAACATGGACTTGATGACCGTAGTATGATAAGCCACTCCACTCTGATAAGTTCGTCCATGGTGTTCATCGTGATTATTTTTGGTTTATTCAAGGACGAAGAAGAGCATGGCAAACGATTTGCGATTCTTATGGAGTGTGAAGAAAAGAGGATTGTAGTCAAGTTTTCGACGTGTGATAAATTGATAGATTCTGTAAATTATGATGTCAAGTGTGTTGATCGTATAGGTGGTTCATGTTAAAATCTGCCAAGATCGAAGCCATCAAACACAGGGTTTGGTGTAAACCCCACCAAAATTTGAATTTCATTTTCATATTGGTTAATTTTGAATATAATCCTAAAAATTATTAATTAGTATTTGTAAAATTAAAACTATAGGTTTATAATTTTGGGGAAATTATAAGATATAATCATAAGGTATTTTGTTTAAAGTTTATATCTATATATAACTTTATATATGTACATATATATGGCCGGCCCATATAAAAAAAATATATTTTGTATTTTATAATATTTTGTATATTTACTTCTTTTTATAAAAAAAAACATTTAAGGCTCGCTTAGAGATATATCAAGTGTTTTAGCATGTTTTTGTGTAATTTTAAATATAGGAAAAAAAATTATTTTTCTCCATTTTTTAGGTGTTAAATTGGCTGGCCATATGGTGGTGTTTGATGACACCAAATCTTTTATTTTTATAGCATAAAGATATTTAGGAAAAGGTGTACAAGGTTTAGCAAGTCTTGTAATCTCCTTAAATTTCTAAAGAAAATCTTGTCTCCCTAATTTTATCTTTTTAAGGCCGGCACATTAACCCCTCCATCAAATTTCTCTCAAAATTCTTATTCATAATTTTTGTTGTATTCTCCATAGAGCTTAAGCAGATAAAGGTCGCTGCGGGGTTTTTCGCTGCGGTGTTGTGATCCGTGGAAGGTTTTGGTGTTCTTGGTTGTCAGTCCTGATCTTCATTCTAGTTGGTGTGTATTCTTGGGGGCGGATCGTCTTGCGCGCGCGCTTGATCTTCGCTTACTCTCCACCTCACGCTCCCATAGGGCTCTCTGTTCACGTCGCTCTTTTGTTTTTACTCTTGTTGTCAACAACTCGCTTTATACTCGGAACTAAAGTTTTCATTGAAAAACCACGCTAAAATCGCTTCGCATAAGAAATTAATTGTGGTGCGGCTGCCCTCGCGCGCTATTTCTCTAGGATTTAATCTAATTTAACTCTCGGCTCGTAACTCGCTACATGTTATTGAAAACCCGCTAAGTATGATCACTTAAATGCGCGCTTATTAATGCTCTTAATACTACTAGCTTTAGAAAACACTCCAGGGTTGGTTTTTAATGAGTGTTAATTCTGCCGGCTTCTTATGTGTGAGGTTATGTCTCGCCCCGCTCCCGCTCGCTCGCTCTCACTCTGAATAGTCATGTACGTCTGCGGGTCGGGTTATAACTCAATGCTAATTAACAAATGATTTTTAATAAGATCGACGCGCGAGTCACTACTTGATCTTCATTCTTTGGTGTATTCTTAGGTTCTTGGTGTTTGATCTTGTACTCCTCCCTCATTCCATAGGTAATTCTTGATTTTGTTTCATTCTTGTTGTCACCATGATTACATATGCAAAAGTTTTCATAAAAACCTAAAAGATTGTAAGAAATAATGTGTTTATGTTCTTGTCAATTTCTCTAGGGTTTAATCTAATTAAAATTGTTAAATTACATGTTATGAAACCCTAAGATGATCATTAAATGTGTTATTAATAAAAACTACAAGATTAGAAACCCTAGGGTTGGTTTTGATGGGTGTTAATTATGGGCAGAATTTTAGGTCATGTTCAACTGGGTATAACTTGATGATAAAAAGTGGTTATAACATAATTCTTGAGCCTAAAGTTAAATTCAAAGAGTCTAGTTTATGGAAAATCCGGCCTCATGTCAATTGGAGGTTGGGAAGATCGATTTTTAAATTTTATAAGATTAAGTGTCAAAACTACAGATTCTGGACGAAAATTTAAGTTGTAGTGTTTGATTTTTAATTCTCAAACTGTAAGGAGTTAGATTTTAAAAATTGATTTGGTAAATCTTCATGATATGTGCTACATCCGTGACGTTTTTTAGAATTTTCTGAATGGTTTAAGTTGGGTTTTTACGCGTCAACTTTTCAAAGGTTCTGCCAGGTCAAAATTCGGGTCTGTTTTGGGTAACAAGGGTCAAAGGGATACTTAAACATGGAAATAAATTAAACCAATGATCATGGGTGTATTAGACATAGGTAGTAACCTTTGTAATTTTTGGTGTAATTTTAGAAGATGTTTTTATGGGTCATTTATGTATGGAAACTTACCTTGAATAAGTTGTCAAAATCTGGAATTTTTTGAAACCTTAATTAGGTCAAGTAAACTTTATTTATGGTAAGACCAAGTGATAAAACTTATAAAATAAGATAGATAATGACATGTAATCATGGGTTCTTATAGATTTAGTGAAGAGGTTTTGATCTTTTGTCTTCGTGTTCGTTCTCTCCTATTGCTTATTCGTTAAGGTACAGATATTCTGTCCTTTTAGTAAGGACACTTCATTCTCTTTTGTTTGGCTACTTGATCTATTTGATATTCGTTTGATATTCCTTTGAGTTGCTATCCATAATCATGACTTGTTTGATGTTGACAATCCGTTTGATTTGATATCCGTTCGTATGAATCTATTGGTTCTTGTTTGGAATATGCTACTAGATTCGTTTCCATATTTGGATTATTTGAAACTTGTTCTTTGTTATCTTTTGCCTATCGCTTTGCCCGAGCTATTTGTATCTAGTTATGGAGGTACCATGACCATGTCATTGATGTACCAATGGCATGACACTATCTGTGGTGGTATGATTAGTCTACGGCGTTCCCTTTTGTATGTGCACTTATTATGATTTAATTATATATGTTCGTACACTCGCCATAGTGCTTGTGTATATAGATATAACTATGTTTTGTAAGGAGCACATGGATGCATCTTAGGTACTTTGTTTCGTTTAGTTTAGGTAAATCGTTGTGTGTGTGCAATACACCCCATATCACATTTGGTACATAGGAGGAGCTTGCCTATGTACATTTGATTATGACTTTCTGATTATTTGTTTATGGTCTATTCATGTATCATGTTTAGACATTTGTTTGGGCTCGTAGGCATTCCTTTGATTACTCATATCCTATTCATTGATCTATATATATCGTTTGGCATTTGTTTGGCAGGTTCTCGATAGTCGTTTAGTTCAAACCCTCATTTTATTTCCGTTATTATTATTATTATTATTATTATATTTGTTCACTAAGTGTTAGCTCATCCGCGTTTTCTTTTCTTGCGGCAGGTACTAAGCGGGAAGCTAGGATATGAGTGTTGAGAGTAGGAGTTTTTAGAGGACCCACCTTTAGAAGAACCCTTTTTATTTGGATTTATGTTTTAAGACCTTTCCTTTTAAAGATTTCTTTCATTTGACTTTGTTGGAATTTAATACTATTGGAAGTCATTTTATTTTATGACTTGGTATTTTGATTAATAAAGTCTTTCGCTTGCTTTTATATATGTTCTGATTTGACACCATAATGTGATGCTTTGTCTCTTTATCGGAGCGGGGTGTTACATCCTATGGGAGCATGCCACTGAAAGGAGTTAGGAAAAAAAAATCCTCTGGCATACCCCTAGAAATAAGGAAGAGTCAAAGCAAGACACATTCCATGTTGAAGTACTAATGGAATACATCAGAGAAGAGAGACACTTCCAAGTCTTACATGTGCGAACGGGTAAGGAAGCATTCCAGATGCTGGTTCAGAGACACCAGGGCATACAAAGATATGAAATTAATCGTCCGGCACCATCAAGGGTGATGGTCCTCCGATGCAGCATCAAGAAGCGGCATCTCATACAAAGATATGAAATTGATCGTCCGGCACCATCTAGGGTGATGGTCCTCCGATGGAGCTTCCAGGAGTAACATATGATACCAAGGTATGAAATTGATTGTTCGGCATCATCTAGGGTGATGGCCCTCTGATGGAGCTTCCAAAAGTAGCATGTGACACAAAAGTATGAATCACTCATCCGGAATACACTCATTCCACCCCATATATCAGTTGCAGATACTAGTAAGTGCTTGAGTTCTTTACTTTTACGCGTTCTTAAGTTGTCATACATTCTTAAGTTGTCATACAAGGATAGAAAGCACATGAGCAGATCCTTTGGTAGCACAACTATAAACCTTGCCTTAGCCTCTTAATCATAACAATAAGTTTGCATGATTGTGTGAAATAAGGATGATGCTCCGGTACATGATACCGATGCATATAACTAAACCATGCATAGGCATAGACAAAAATTTGTAGAACTCCCTATAGTTATGTAAATCTGAATAAACAAGCTCTACCCATAATGTATTGGTGTGCATGTGGTAAGGTATGGTCTCTTTTAGACAATCAGGATGAGATAATCTTAATTGCCCACTCATAATTTTAAAGATAAATTAGGATAAGACCACCCTAGAACATTGCTCCAAGGTAGCCTGGGGGACAAGGGTCACCTTAGGGTGGATGTTGCCAGCCTAGTACGGGCTGAACCAGAAAAATGCTTCAGAGAAGCTGACACACGTCAGGTCCGGAGTCACCGGAAGAACTTCGAAGAAGCTGGTATGTCGAAGGACAGACCAAGTCCGGAGTCACCAGCCCCGTCCTGGCGCAGCAGTATCAGGAGATAGTCCTCGGGTCCGGAGAAGCCAACCTCCGAACCATACAACCATAACCTCATAAGCGGGCTCGACTATTACCTTTCTTTCAAAATTATAAGAGAAAGTAAAGCCTCTAGAACAACCCTTGTTTAAATTATATGATAGGACCCATTACCATGGAATAATGAAGTAACAACGGACAACTCGCTACCTCCGTATGAAATTGGTAAAATCTTAATATTATACCCACTTGGTTACATTTGGTGGGAAGGCGGAGGGACAAGTGATCGTGAAAACATGCCCGTATTGCAAAAGGAAAAGGGAGGTGCTCGATTCCTCTCATTTTCTTGATAAGCTCTCCAATGAATAGCTATATCAGATGGAGATGAGAGCACCAGACATGCAACACAGGTGCTACAAGTGATTGTCAAAACATGGAACTAGGTAGGGACTAAGTGTAGACAAATTGCCAATGTATGTAAAATTAATAAGCATGAGCTGGCTAATACTACGTCGCGCATTAAGTAAGAAACACAATACCAGTGGCAACTCTACACGAAATTTCTACTTCGGTACAGACAGAACTTGTATGAGACAAATGTAAAAAGCGCTCGTAATAATGTAACATGTGTACTAATGATGAGATATCATACAGAAGGACACTTCCGTGGAGAGACGCCTCCTGGCAACATAAGAATGAAACACCTTGGTTTGGAATAATGCGCTTATGATGGTCCACATAAATAATTGACATACGGATTGATGGTACTACCTTTGGCTGAACAACCTATGCCTAGCTCTAATTAGCGCTCTCTAATAAATAACTAAATCAGATATAGATGATAGCACCTAAAGTACAACACATGTGCTAAAACTGCTAGTGAAAACATGCAAGCGAGCAAGGACAAAAAATATATTTGTTATAAAAATGCAGGCAAATCAAAGAAGTGTAGTGATCTAATCGAAAGGGAAGGACAACACACCCGATGAGAAAAGCTTCAGAACTAAAAAGCTCCTTAGAAGATGGGGAAGTCGCCTCACCAAAGGAGGACATGATCAGACATCATCCTAGAAAAGATAAGTTCACTATCCCTCCGGACCAGCACACTACTCCAAAAAGGGAAGGAAAGAAGCTGATGAAACAAGATGAGGCCATAAAGGGGCCTACCCAACCATAGAAGATATGAACCAATAATGCAATATTCATGAGCTCGGAGAAACCAAAAGATCTCGGGCACACCACATACCCCTTCCCAAAGAGGGCAAAAGATAACAAGAAAAATGAAAAGTTCAAGTAATTTACTACGAAAGAAGGACGAATAAAGCTCCCGAGGGAACACTACTTTTGGTCATTTTATTGAATTCTGAGACATTCGAAACTAACGTATGGGCAAAAGTCTTGTGCAAAAGATTTGAAATAGGAATAATGAAAGACACAAGAACTACAAAAGCCGAAGTAGGTAGCTGGTTCGGATCCAGATAAGCTACTTCCTCCGAACCAGCCTTGTTTGGCTTAATATTCGCTCCTGGAACAAAGTAAGAACTTTCTGAAGCGGCTTTCAGAAAAGATGGTCGATATCAACTTACAAGAAGATGCTTAATACCACAAAGACTTATGATCTCACGTTTATTTTTGACAATTGCATCCTTACACTTTTGAGCCACAAATTCTTCGATAGACAGATCATGTTTCAGTTCATCTAAACCAGCCCCTTGCTGCATTAGCCTAGACTTGAACTCAGTCAACTCGCCAATTAATTAAGTGGAATGCTCATTAGACCTTTGTTAGTTCTCCTTCGGTGTGTTTAGTCCGGAAGCAGGACCAACAACATGCATTGTTGATTGTTCGAAAAACTCAGCCTTAGCCTTTAAAACAAGTCTCTCACAAGAGTGAGCTAAGGAAGAGCAACGGATATTCATTTCAGAATCATGAGAAAACAAAAGAGCAGTTAATAGATTTATCGATTGAAGGGTTCGAGCAAGGATATAGTCTCCATATTGAGTAGCTCAGCCAAAGAGAGGGAACGATCAAGCACATCTTCACAAACCATATGGCGCTCTATCCATCAGCGTAAGGGCGATGCATATAATAAGGAGCAGGAGAAAGATAGAACATTTATCTTTCTTGGTCTCATCACCCATGGTGGGAAAATAGTCACCACCTTCAGGAGAAAATTCAACACCATCGTCATCCACTCTAG
>BQNB010080649.1:13884-29871 GCA_026074375.1 Tanacetum coccineum
TTATATTTTTTTAAAACTCCAACTTCATCATTAGTTATTACGTAACTTTTTTAACCAATGATTCATAAAATTGATTATGATTCAATTGTTTAGTTTATGGTATTAAAAATCATTTATGATTATTTCCTTTTTTGGTAGGTTTAAACGAAACTCACAACATGAAATTTTATATTTTTATACATAAATCATTTGTGAATCATTATCATTTTAACATACACTGATTCATTTTATTTTATTAAATCATTAGTATATCAATATTTAATGATTCTACTTGAAGAACACTTACTTAATGTTGATTCACTAATCATATGTGATTCAAAATAATCAACAATTTTTGTATTGATTCACTAATTTAATTATATGATAGTTTAAAAATCGCATATTGATTCATTTACTTGAATATGAGTCAATTAGGGAATCATATTTTTTTTAAAGTGAATCATGTATTAATATATATTGAATCACGATAAGTTAGGGAATCATTATTGTGTTAATTATTAAAGGTTCACAAAATAATGAGCTAATTAGGGAATCATATTTTTTTAAATGCAATGATGCATGAAAAAAAACTAACCAAGGATATAATGGATTCACTAATTATAATATGATTCATAAATAATACATCAAAAGTTTCGTTTTATATGATTCACTAATGTGAATGATTCACTAATTGAATTTCTTCTCGATAACTCAAATATGATTCAAAAATGAGGTTTTTAGAGGTTAATATGATTATTCACAATACCTTTTTGTTTAAATTGCTAATTAATTGATTCATAAAAAATTTATGTATACGTGAATTTTAGAAGAAACAAAAAAGCAGTTTGTAACTTCCCATAGTGTTTAAGTAAAAAATTAATGAACCATTAATGTAATAACCTTTAATTTTCTTAAATTTTTATTGATTCAATTACCCTTTTACCCTTCTCAATTAAATAAATAACTTTCATAATTCATTAAAGCTTTAAAAATTGTATGGTCAAGATTATTTCTCAAACTTCTCAATCTAAAAACCTTCTCAATGGAACCAAAGCCTATATATATATATATATATCGAAAACCGGGTTGACGGGTCACTTCAAACCCGGCGGGTCTAATCCGATTTCGAAAATATAAAAAACGGTTTATTTTGACCTATTTTTTCGACCAGAACCGGTTGAACCGGCTGGGTCGAACCAGGTTTCAAAACATTATGTTTTATCTCCAAACCATCAAACTTTTATTATTTTTCGTTTATAACTCATAAACTTCTTTTATCACTACAACTATTTACCGCTAGGAATTTCTGACGCTATGCGTGGGTATTCGTCTAGTTATATTATAAAGGGTGTACACCCAAATCTTGAAATGTTAAAATGTTGAATGTTGAAAGGTTAAAGTTTATTTATGGAAATGGTTGAAGAGTTAATTTATTAATTCATTAATTTATTTATTTATGGAAACTATAATCAATGCTTAATCAATGTTTTGGAAATCGGGTCTTTAATCGGCTCGGTCGAGTCATCGGGTTACCGGGCCAACCAGTTCGACCAATGGGTCAACCCGGTCTTCCACCGGGTCAAACCAGGTTTTAAAATATAAAAAACGGTTTAATTTGACCCGTTTTCACAACATTATGTTTAATCCTCAAATCCTCAAATAGTTATTATTTTTCGTTTATAACCCATAATTTTTTTATCCTACAACTATTTGCCGCTATAAAATCCCGTTGCTATGACGTGTACTCGTCTAGTCTTTACTACATGAGTATAGTTCATTAGTTGAAATCTCAACATGTTAAAAACAAAAATTTCTTCAAGAAATGTCTCACTAACAAGCATAAGAACCCGCGTGTTACGGCAGGGCTAAGTTTTTCTCTGATAGTGGGTCTTCGTCCGGTTTTTAAGCCGTGTGTTGTAGCTATTAATTTTTGGGTCGTTTTTTAATTTTGTGTTTTTATGTGTGTCATGAATAAATGGCTGGTATTTTGTATTATAAGTTTGTGTCTATGCTAATGTATGTTTACCAAGTTGTTGTACCAAAATTTGTGTTTATGCACTTTTATGTCAGCCTATTGGTTTTAGCTACCAGTAGTTACTTGTTTGTTACACATAACCAAAATTTATGCTTTAAGCACTTCTATCACAAGCTATTGCTTTTGCCTAGTAAAGGTTATTTGTTTCTTACACATGATATTAACATAAGTAGGTGTCTTCAGGTTTTTGCCTAGGATTCTTTTCAGTAGCTTTGGTCTCTTGGAATAGTTCCCTTCTCGCTGTCTTCTTTGTTGCTTTTGAATGTGCCTGCGATGCTTCACCGGTATCTTTTGGTGATGGATATGCAACTTTAGTCGTTGTTGGTGTCGTAGTAGCTGGTGTTTGTTTGAGAATTTCTTACGGTGGGGTTGTTGCAAGATGAGGTGCTGGCAGACCTAAGAGTGGTTCAGGAGATGGTTTGAAGGCGACGTCAAGTTTGAAGTCCGGATGTCTGGGTTTAGCTCCTTTGCCAAAATGGTATTGAAAGATGTATCCTGTATTTTCAAACTGTTTGAGTGCATCCGGTAGATGTCGGATGTCTTTGATCTCAGCAGCATTGACGACTTCATTGCAATCTGGGACGAAGCTGTGTGCCTCTAGGCTGAAGCAGGTCAGAGTTGTTGTGCCGGTGCCGTCATCGATTATTATTCTAAAACAATACATGTGATGTTTTTCCGTGTTAGTTTCGTTGGTCTGGTTTTGGTAGTCATTGTCTTTTGTAATTGTATTTTTTTTCTTTTTTTTGGTTTAGTTGGAAAGTTAAGCTTCATACCCGTAGTTTGGTCTTGGTTGGGGGTCGTGGTCTGAGCAACGTGGGTCTAAGGAACCTTCAGGTACTTTCTTGTCGCTGGTGATGCATTTGCTGTAGTACCATCCCTTTGCAGCACTAATTTTGGAGATGGTTGCTTCTGTTGTAAACTTTACTACATGTAATGGTTTTTTTGGTATTAGAACTAACAGCTATGACAACTGGTTTTGGCATTTGTGCGTACGTATCCATGTTGAATTTCTCCGTTGTCTCGTTCCATATCACGAATGACAGGTTCAACCCGTTGTTTCAACAATACAGTTTTTCGCGTTACTTATTTTGTAATTGTAAAATTATGAAGTATTTCAAAGCGACTTACTCTAGGTTCTGGATATCGATTATCCGCCTTGTCGTTCTGCTTCTGGTTGGGTCACTAGTGATGATAGGATCGCTAATTCGATGGATACATCCTATGTAATCTGTTGATAAAAAACAGGATTAATTTTTTTTGTCTTTTGGTATGTGATTGTAAAAAGCAGGATGGTACCTGTTAGAGTTGCGTCGCTTACGTCGGCCTTTTTTTGGGGGGAAGGTAAAATTTATAAAAATGAAAGCCAAAAAGGCAAAAACTGTACAAAAGAACCAAGGTAAGAGAGTTTAAGACACATCCCTAAACCCTACCAAAACCTAGGCAGAAAGAAAAGGCAGTGGACAATTCCCATGCTCAATACATTTCAAATAAAATTACTAATACAAAAGAGACTAAATACAAAACATATAAAATCCATCAGCTAAATCCAAAAAGCTATCCATAGATCCAGCATAATTCAAATTTGTTGACAAATCAAGCATACTCTGAATCACCCAAATGCACCAAGACCAATTAGTACATACAGGAACATCACCATATGCAGAATTCACCAAACAAATACTCAAAGGATCATGGTCTTCCCAGATATCATCATCATTGCCTCTAGTACAGTCCATGAAGAGAATAAAAACCAAATAAATGATCCTCCACAAAACCTGTCTCATTAAAAAACCTTGGAGAGCAAAACCCAGTAGGAAAAAGCTAACACAAGGAAAAAGAGTACAGGTGATAAAAAAGTGAATAAGGATTGAAGGAATAGGAGGATCATGATATATCTTTAAAGCTAGAGCCCTGTGATACTTAAACCAAAACATAGTACTATCTATATAACCAATACTCCTATCTACATACTTGTAGAAACTTAGCATAATAAAGGGGCGCCCACCATTAACTTCACTACTTCTATTACAGTCCTTATAACGGATAAAAACAAGATAAATGATAACCCGTTTCCCCTAACTTAAATTAATCCAACACCTTAACTTGTAAACAGACCATAACTGATAACCATCTAAATTAACTAATGGAGCAAGACCCCTATTAGTGCTAATAGTCCAATGGTTAACAAGATTAAGGAAATTAACTTTCATCATCAATATCCATAGCATCAGATAAAATATTATCAATCATAATTTTATACTTACTCATTTTATTAACAGGAAAGTTCCATACCTCAGCAGCCTTGATAACATCAGGGGTGGCTTTAAGCTTTAAACCCATGAGTCTAAGTCTCACAGATTCAAACACAATCTTGAAAATCTCATCATCAGATCTCTTAGCCTCCCCAAATAGTCTTATGTTCCTTTCTTGCCAAATGTAATAGACAGAAGCACCAAGAACCAACTTTTGGATAACACTCCAAATGGTATTATTTGCAGGCATATTCACAATACTTGAGATAATTTGAGCCCATGAGTTAGAAACATGTTCAAGCTTGGCCATACCTTTTAATCGTTCCCAAAGTCTTCTAGAAGTATCACAACCGAAAAATAAATGACTGTGTGAATCTTTATGCTGATAACAAAAGGGGCATCTCATGTCTTGAATGTTCAACCACCTAGAAATCCTATCTTGGGTCTTCAGTCTTCCCTTAATAGCCATCCAGAGAATAAATGAGTGTCTCGGGACACATTGAGTAAACCACACATGGTTACACCAGATAACCTTAGGCGAGACAGCCCTAATACCTTTCTAAACCTCCTTGACAGAAAAGTTCTTTTCCTTACCCTTCTTATTAACCCAAATAACTTTATCATCTTGATTTTGAATAAGATTAGGAGCAGAAATACCCAGAATTTCTTTAAACCTGATATTCCAGTCTTGGGGCCATCTCCAAATTCCATCAATAATCAAATCAGACACTTTGGTCTTTAAAATGTACCTATCTTGCATTAGGACATTGTAATTGATAAGCTTACAAAGGGGCCCCTTTTCATACCAGCTATCGAACCAAAAAAAGCATTTCCTACCATCACCAATTTTGAATTTCACAAAACTTCTAATCTTATCCCTGAGAGCTAGGATTTGTTTCCAAACCCAAGAAGCATGATGACTTAGGTCCACAGCCCAAACACTATTATCAATCAAATAATGAGATTTTACCCATTTGACCCAAATTGACTCCTTATTGACAACAACATTCCAGAGATGTTTTGCCATAAGAGCCTCATTCCACACGTGAGTAGATCTTAACCCAAGGCCACCCTCCTTCCAAGCAACACTATGCCTGATACCCTTCTTACCTTCAGTCTTCCACAAAAACTCCTTTAGAAGCTTGTCAATATCATCACACACCCCTTGAGGCAAAACAAACATTGAGGCCCAGAAAACATTCATAGATACAGGACAGAGGAAATCAATTGAATCCTTCCTGCAAAAGAAAGGCTTTTGTTCCGCCAATCCTCAATTCTTTTCATTATATTATCTAACAGAACCGTACAATCATCTCTACAAATCCTATTAGCATCTAAAGGAATCCCAAGGTATCTTATAGGGAAGGACCCTTCATTAAAAGGCATAGCCATCATAATCTTACTCTTAACGTCATCACGAACATTACCAAAATAAACCGTGCTTTTCGCCATGTTAGGTCTCAGACCCGATGATAAGCAGAATTCATCAAAAGCTCTTCTAAGAACAAAAGCAGAGACTAAATCTCCATGACAGAAAAGCATTAGGTCGTCAGCAAAACAAAGATTTACAATCTCTAAATTCTTACATCCCCAATGATACTTAAACTTATTTTCACTCTTAATTTGTCTTTTAAGCATTGAAGTAAACACCTCCATAACAATAGTGAAAAGGTATGGTGATACAGGGTTACCTTATCTAAGGCCCCTCTTTGCTTTGAAAAAACCATGTGACTCGCCATTAATACTTATAGAAAAAGAAGCTGAATTGAGACATACCATAATCCAATCAACCATGGTTCTATGGAAACCAAAACTGATAAGGCAGAACTTCAGAAATTCCCAAGAGACAGTATCGTACGCCTTCTGAATGTCTACTTTGAATGCACATCTTGGACCCTTCATCTTGCTTAAGTATCCAAACATCAACTCCAAACATCCACTCATCGCTAGCCACTCCTGAGTTGTGTCCCTACTCCTTCTTCCTTCACCCCAGCACTTTGATTGGATCATCCCGTCCAGTGAGAACGCCCTTGATTCAGTTCGTGGCTAATCCTTTACTCCTACATTTATCTAACCACATTTGCCCATGCCGATGGGTCTCTCCGTCCGTAACTTACAACCGGCATCTGAATTTAGGCATGAGCGCTCTCAGCGACGTATAACGCGTGCCCCCACCCTCCTTGCCCTGCGTGAAAACACTTCCTACCATCCGCCCCAACGTCTTTCCCACCACCTCCCAACAACTCACCCATGCAAGCTTTGAAGAATCTAATGTGACCCGTCCCATAGCGGCGCCTATTTGACATACTTTAACCGGATTCTTACATTTAGGAATGAGAGAAATAAGCGTAGTATTAAGTTCCCCCAACATCTTGCCACTAGTGAAAAATTCCTTAACAGCAGAACAAACGTCTTTCCCAACAACTCCCCATGAAGCTTTGAAGAATCTAGATGTGAACCCGTCCAGAGCGGGAGCCTTTTGATCATTGATATCAAATAATGCAGCCTTGACTTCATCATCCGAAACAACTCTAACCATGTGTAAAGCAATATCAGCATCCATCTTCTTTTGAAACAAAATATCAGGGTCTTCAACCGGAAAAATTTCATCACAAGTTCCCAGGAAACTCTGGAAATGATCAACAAATGCTTGAGCAACCTCTTCTTCATACCAAGTCTTACCCATATTATCTTCAACACTTACAATTCTGCTCTTATTAAACCTTCCTTTCAATAAATTGTGAAAGTATGCACTATTGTGATCACCTTCCCTTAACCATTCAACTTTCGTTTTTTGCTTCAGCACATTTTCTTCATCCAACACAGCGTTCTTATAGGCACTATTAAGGATCATTTCATCTTCTTTGAGTCTGGCATTATAAGGATCCTTATCAAGATCAGATTGCACCTTCTTCAATTCAGCTCTGAGACTTTTAACATTATCATATACATTCCCATTCCTCTTGTTCAACTCCCTAAGATGTTTTTTCATACCTTTTAATCGTTTTGCTAGAACAAACATAGAACAACCAGTAACAGGTTCATTCCAATTTTCCTCAACAACTTTGTGGAACTCACTCTTGTCAGCTAGATAATTCATGAATCTAAAATATCTCTTCCGTCTTACAGTAGCATTAGGAAGAACAAGTAAAGCAGGGCAATGATCAGAAGTAACATATGGAAGAAAAGTAGCATGACACGCTTCAAATAAATCAAGGAATTCACTATTCCCCATGACCCTATCCAACTTCTTCATAATACCCGCTTAGGATCCATCCTTTTTTGAACCCATGTGAAAAATAAGCCATTCATGGCCAAGTCTTCCATACCAACGAGTCCAACACAGCTTCTAAATTCTCTAATTCCTTGATAAATATTAGCAAAACCCTTGGAATGATCATCAGAAGAAAAATAGCATTAAAATCTCCTATCATAACCCATGGTTTATTATCAGTAAAAACCATGTGATCGCTAAGATTTTCCCATAAACTAAGTCTATCCTTAGGGTCATTTTCACCATAAATAAAAGAAATAAAGAATTTTCTCTTATCATGGACAAGACTAACCTCAAAATGCATAACCTGGTCGTGACTAGAAATCAAATTAGCATTAACCACATTTGAATCCTAACCCACAGCAATGCGACAACCCTTATTACATTCAATAGAATTATTCAACCAATTCCATCTACCAAATACATAATTACCAGCCTTATTAACCAGCTTTTTGTTAAGGCTTGTTTCAATAACAGCACACATACTGAGATCATTCTCAGCAATTAACAGCTTAATTTCATCCTGTTTAGAAGTATAAGTCATACCTCTAATGTTCCACGCAGCTATCTTGATACTCATTTGATAAACGACGAAACACCTGCGTTATCATTGTCAACCGCATATGCCATAGAAGCATCCACATGACTGAATACATTATCTTGGGTCATGAACTCAGCATGGGTAGATAAATCTTCCCTCACTTCATCTTCAGTAATCTTACCGGTCTTCACTCTTTTGCAATTTTCATTCCCATGTTGCTCCATCTCAGAAATCCTAGCCATATAAAACTCCAACATCTCATCTGTCCACCTACTTTTAACATCATCACTAAGCAGAAGATCAAATAAGATAAAAAGCTCTACTTCAGCCAGCTGCTTCTTTAAGACTATCTTCTGAATGGGTCGTTGTGTTGGAAGGATTAATCCATAAATATTTGTTTAATAGGTTAAAGATTAATTACTGTAAATTATAGTCCAATTAAGAAGGCCAAGTCTGTTATATTATAGGTCTAACAAGGGACGCTTATTAGCTAGTTTAGTTAGGTTATAACGTTTAGAAGCATTGTGTCGTTTACTTTTAGAGAATCGGTATACCCCTTCATCAGAGGCACCGATTCAATCACTATATAAATAGGAAGAATTCTGTAAATCAAGGTAACCCACGTTATTCAATATATATATTTCTGTGTTATCAGAATGGGTTCACAACCCCTCTCCAATCTTCCTTGTTGCCTTCCTATTAATTCTTGTATGATGATTGTCATGATGCTTGTTTGATTATTTCGATCCTGGAAATAAGAATTCAAAACCTGTAAACACGTTGTAGGCTATAAACTTGAAGTAGTGCTCAGGGAATGGGTCGTTGGCAATTGGCTCAATGCTGGTGTATTTGCCAAAGTTAAGTGTTGTTTTGTTGTTAAGCGTTTGCTGTCATTTCTTGGTTTCTGTGCACCAAAAGCGTGAAATTCTGTATGCGTTGTTCAGTTGCAACAATTGGTCGAAGTAATCCGTGTCTTTTAGATCCATGTTTTCTTGTATGGCGTTTTCCTGTAAGTATTGAAAAAAGGTCACGACGTTGGCATATTGTATTAATATTATCTGTGGTATGTACGTGTAAAAAGTTGTGGCGGGGTACCTCTTTGTCTAATAGAATACAACAGAAATTAGATGGGTCCTTGGTTTTTATGTTCCTTTCAATCCATTTTCGGTATACTCGAACTTCTATTGTTTTCTTTGTGTGTGTTGGCCTGATGTCTCGGAGGTTGATGACCTCGGGTACAAACAATACCAACTTCCCTTTGTCTGCTCTGGATTGTATTTCGCTGGGTTGTGCCATTGTTCTGAAACATAAGTAGCAAATGGGATTAGTTTACAAATGTAACAAAGCTAGTAATTGTATGATGTTCCTTGGTAATGTGAGCAGTATGTAAAAGAATGTATCTCTAATAAAAAACATGGACCAAAAGTGTGTAAAGCTGTTACGGATATTGTATTTGTAAACTTGGTATAGAAATGAGTCATACAATTTGATTATATGTGTTCTGTATACAAACTGTGTCGTTAGTAAACTTATTTCAGATGGGCATAGTCGTTAATAGGGCATGCTTATAAATTTCTTGCTGAAAGTAATCTAATTTGTAATAGGAGCACCCATTGTGGAAGAGGTTGGAACTCAGGAATTCAGTGTTGAAGATGTTGTAATTGAAGATTATGTCAGTTCTGAGGAAGATGGGGAAGATGTTGAACAAGGTAATGGTCAGGAAGATGAATCAGCTCCTACTGATGGACAATTCTTCTATGATGATGAAGGAATAGATACTGCATATGAAACTGAATATGATGTTCAGTCTAGTGAAGATTCAGGTACATATGATGATGATGATGTAGATGAAGATTTTTTGGTAGATGAAGAGAATGAGATTGTAGAGCCTGATGTTGATGTCCATTTGTTTGGTATTAGCATGGATCTTCCTTTTGACAACATTGGTATCACTCATCTAGTGTCGGATGATGTTTTAGAAGGAGAGGACGTGGATGTCATCAATACGGATGGTTTCGACAGTGACCCTGGTAATGATGAAGAAAGAAATTACAGGAAGAGAAGGTTAGCCGAATTGAGGATGGAAATGGAAGGTGTTATAAATGCTAGTGGTCAATGGAAGTACTCATTTTACACTGGCTAGAAATTTACTACTCCAAAAGAGGCTAAAGATAGAGTCTACCTGCATTTCATTGAAAGCAGAAGGAATTTGAAGCTGTATAAGAATGATAGTGTCAGGATAAGAGCAAGATGTGAAGGAAAAGTGTCTGTATTTACAATGTCACAAGGTACTGGACCAACTGGCCCAAATCCCTCTGGGTACAAACAATACCAACTTCCCTTTGTCTGCTCTGGATTGTATTTCACTGGGTTGTGCCATTGTTCTGAAACATAAGTAGCAAATGGGATTAGTTTACAAATGTAACAAAGCTAGTAATTGTATGATGTTCCTTGGTAATGTGAGCAGTATGTAAAAGAATGTATCTCTAATAAAAAACATGGACCAAAAGTGTGTAAAGCTGTTACGGATATTGTATTTGTAAACTTGGTATAGAAATGAGTCATACAATTTGGTTATATGTGTTCTGTATACAAACTGTGTCGTTAGTAAACTTATTTCAGATGGGCATAGTTGTTAACAGGGCATGCTTATAAATTTCTTGCTGAAAGTAATCTAATTTGTAATAGGAGCATACACAAAAGATGCATATTGAGAGTCATATGTGCATGTATCAATGTGATGTATAAGTGTATAATATTGTGCAAATTAAGAATAATATAATGTTTATGTCACGAGATGTGTGCGCAACCTGTGTAATTGTTACGGTAGTAAGGAAGTCTTTGTATACTATATTTTTCGTTGTGTTTGGTGTTTCATCTGGCTTATTTTTAATTAATATATTTAGTCCTTCGAGAGAAGTGGCTCTGGACAGGGCAACATATAACTTCCCGTGAGCAAACACGGGTTCTGGAAAAAAAACTCCTATTTTCTCCAAGGATTGACCTTGGCTTTTATTAATGTCCACTGTGTAAGAGAGTTTTACGGGGAATTGTTTTCTTTTGAACACAAATGGCATATGTAAATCCCTATTTATAAGTAGAATATGCGGAACGAAGACATTTTCTGATACTCGGGTGCCGGTTATAATCCGTGCTTCGATCACTCTGTCAAGAAGCTGGGTGATTATCATTTGTGTCTCATTGCATAGACCACCGGTTAGGTTTAAATTTCGCAACAATATTATTGGTGATCCAACTTTCAGATCTAGTGCATGAGGTGGTAAGCTTGCGAACTTCAGTGTGTTGAGGTACTCATTTGGGTACAGAAGTTCGGTTTCGCCACCGTCGTTACCGTGCGGAGTGGCTTCATCTGAGCTTAGGTAAACACGACGTTCATGATTTAGCAGTGATAGTACACGTGAGTTTTTGGTATCTGTTGTTTCATTTTTTAGGCAAACAATAACCTTCTTCTGCAACAGGTGTCTCAACGGTTTGTTCGTCATAAATGAAGCTTATTAATTTGTTGATTACGTCATCATTGTCTGGAATACACAATTCTGATAGAATATTCACTGATGAAATGTTTTCAGTGTCTGTCTCGTCTGGTTCTCCTACGTTACCATCACCAATATCCAGAAGCCATGATGAGAAGCGTTGGACACGTTCCTTTTCATGTTCTGATATCCCTGGCCGTGACAATCGCATGTTCATATGAAGAGTATATACATTGAACCATGTCCATAGATATGATGCCGTTATGGATGCATCGATTATTTCTGTTTTTGATGCTTTCCTTTTTACAAGCAACGTTTGCTTGAAGTCTCCTCTTATTATAATGCTTTTTCCTCCAAACAAAGTCTGTGGGTTATTAAAGATGTCCTTTAGGTAGCGGTCAAGAGCCTTAAAGCAACGGCGATCGTTCATTGGCGCTTCATCCCAGATGATCAGGTCTGTTTCCCTAAGCAAGTCTGCAAGCTGGCTATTTTTTATGGTGCAAATACAATTTTCGTGTAAGTTAAGGGGAATTTTGAATCGTGAGTGCGTTGTTCTTCTTGATGGCAATAGCAATGATGTTATACCTGAGGATGCAACTGCTAACACTGTCCTTTTGTCTAAACGTAGGACGCATGCTATGGACTTCCACAAAAAAGTCTTGCCTGTCAGGAAATAGTGCACAAGTATAAAATAGTGCGTATCTTTCTCGTTTTAAGCTTGTTTGGTATGTTTCTTATGTCCACACTTTCGTATTAAGACGAGTTATCAAAATATTACATTTTCATATTTTTGACCTACTGGTGAACAATACTTTTTACTGTTCATGACAGTTTATAAAGTTATTTTTATAAACTTAGTTATCGTAAACTCGTAAACGTCGTATTTTACTCGTTTTAGGTCTGTTTTTAGTGATTCTTTCGAGCACGTCTTTGTTATTAAAAGTTCTATCATATTAATGATGTTTTCAAAATATATAGATCTGATGTGAATAGTATTTTTTTATAAAATTATTTTTATAAACGTGTTTTTAGCGTATAACTTAAAATTAGCGTATCTTCTTCGTTATAAATTGGTTTTTCGAGTTCTTTCAAGGTTATAAATAGCGTGAAGCGTGACGTAGCGGCATAGCTAAGCCTCAAGCTTTAGCGTGAGGCGTTGCGTCATAGCGTTTTTAAGGCGTGACTCAAAGCGGCAAAAAAATATTTATTGAGTGGTCAATAGTAGTTAGCTACTAGGCTTAAAATTGAGTTATAGAGTTACTAAGCCTGAATCTCATGCAACCCAAATTATATATACTTGTAAATAAGCTCAAGTCCAATAAATATCTTAAAAAAATTCAAAAAAAAATCTCTTAAAAGCTTCAAAAAAAGGCGCCACGCCTTGCGCTATAGCGCGCTATATCACGCCTTATCATGCTTTATTACACGCCACGCTTAAAGACGACGCCTTGGCTTGTTTCGTAACGTGGAGGTTACGCCTCGCGCTATGGCGCTGCTATAGCGGCGCTATTTAGAACCCTGAGTTCTTTATATGCCCACGATCCTTGGGACATGTAGTATTTTATAAAAACATAAAATAGACATGTAAAAATTCGAATTCCAACAGACCCCTTTTGGGTTTTTCTTAAAATGTGTTTAAAAGTTGTTTTTATAACTTTTTAGCTTAACCACTTCGTTACAAGTCCATTACAACCCTCAATATCACATGTCTTACATCTTTAGGGTCCTTAGTCCGTGATTAGTCCAAAGATTGTCCAAAAAGCTTAAGATCCATGAGTTTACATACTCATTTGTTCATTAACTTTCTTAAGTATACTTTTTAGGTAACTTGTTTATATATACTTTTTATACATAAACCTCACATGTACAATACTTATACCTCCATTATAACATGATATTAAGATCCATATATCATATATAAAAGTTTACCAAACCTCAAACAAGTGTAAAAATCCATTTTTACAAGTAAATAAGTTCTTAGATGGTGATTAACTACATAGACATTATATATGCATAAAATCACAAATATAAAGAGAATAAGGTTTTTAAGTAACCTTAATATGATGTATGATGATGAACAATATGATCTAAACCCTTGTTTAGAAACCAAAACCTAGCTTACAACCCTTGAAAACCCTAATTTCAAGTGAAACCCTAATCTTGAATCATGCTTGCTTAACTCTTGTAAACCTTAAACCAAACCTTCAAACCTTCTTGGGTTATCTTAGATATGATGTATAAACACTTAGAAATGTTACAAATAAAATTTGTATGGATGGTTTGTGTGTATGGATTTGAGCCGTGGCCTATTTCAAAGGAAATGGGAGAGTTTTTGCTTTGTTTTCACCTTGGAAATGGATATGTGTGTGTTTACTTTCTAGTTTAGGCATTATATACCCTAAGACTTATTCAAGGGACATGTAGAGGATTTCTAGGGAAAGTATGGTCATAAGTATGGAAGCCTTACAAGTAAACATGTAAGTCTTGCTTGAAAATATCTACATGTTCCTAAAAGTAGAGAACATCCCATGAAATCAAGGAAGACTTGGAAATTAGATATTTCTTTGTATCTACACTTGTATATCCGGCCACATAGGCTTAAAAGTGATGTTATTTTGTAAATTTTAGGTATTGGGTATAAATGTGGGTATTTGTTGAAGCGTAGAAAAGTTTTGGTGGTTCCGGGAATGCCTAAACGGATTTTATCGCGAAACGTAATCACTTTACGTAACCAATAAAAATAAAATGAACAAAGTTAATAATTATACTCAAAATAATTACTTAACACTTACTAGATGTAAACATTTAATTGTTTGATGCCCGTTTACATTGAATGATAATTTTTAACTTACGCGATTTAACTTAACGATTACGATTTTGAAGCAAACACGTACAATACTAAAAATAACTTGTGAATTTATTGACGTCATAAATGACCCTAAAATACGGGGTGTTATAGTCTCCCCCATTAAATAAGCCTTGTCCTCAAGGCTTAACACGCGACACTTAACGCCGGTGCGGTCTTTGTGAAGAGATGTGGATATTTCTTTCGAAATTGATCTTTGCGTTCCTATGTAAACTCAGGGCCTCGCCTAGAGTTCCATCGAACCTTGACAATTAGGATACGGCTTTGTTTCAATCGTTTAATGTCACGATCCATGATTACTACTGTTTCCTCGACAAGATGAAGCTTGTCATCAATATGAAGTCCATCTAACAAAACGGCTAATGGTTCGTTGGCATGGCACTTTTTCAAGTTGGATACATGAAACGTATTGTGAACCTTGCTCAACTCTTGAGGAAACTCAAGCTTGTAAGCAACAGATCTAACCTTTTCTAATACCTTGAATGGTCTGACATACCTAGGGTTTAACTTCCCCTGTTTTCCAAAACGTACGACCCCTTTCCAAGGCGAAACCTTAAGCATGACACTATCCCCAACTTGAAGTTCCATTGACTTACGCTTTAAATCGGCGTAACTCTTTTGCCTATCACATGCGGCTTGTATTCTTTGCTTGATCTGGACGATCTTCTTGGTCGTCTATTGAACTATTTCTGGACCGGTGAGTTGAACTTCTCTAACCTCGGCCCAACACACAGGTGAATGACACTTTGGACCGTAAAGTGCTTCAAATGGTGCAGCCTTGATGCTAGCGTGATAGCTATTGTTATATGAAAACTCGACCGATGGAAAAAGGTTAACCCAACCCTTTCCAAAGTCGATCACACAAGCACGCAACATATCCTCGAGAGTTTGAATAGTCCTCTCGCTTTGTTCATCAGTTTGTAGATGGTACGCAGTACACATATCCAAACTAGTACCCAAATCCTTCTGAAGTAACCTTTAGAAATTTGATGTGAGCTGTTGGAAACACGAAAAGTGTCGGTCACTTCCAAAGTTGTAACAAGTCTTAGCTCGTAGTTAGTATAAGGATTAGATTAGTAATCTAGTCCGGCCCAAGGCCCATGGGTGGCCCAACTCCAGCCCATGGGCCGGCCATGGTAGTATTTATACACCCTCTCCTAGTCTTGGAGAGGGTTGGTTGTTCATTGTTGGTTGTTCACTTTGTTATTTCATTCCATACATTCCATAATACACATATCATCCATTCCATCCAAGTTTCTCTAACAATCCAACCCACATCTCACTCATTGTTCTTGGTTGATTCATTAGATTACTAGTATTCTACAGGCGTGTTGCTAGACACTAACCCTTATTTGTATATGTCGGTAACCAATATCACCTTCACTTCACCATTGATACAAGAAATTAAGGAAGAGATGTGAAGAAATGTAGAGAGAAGTTAGAGAGAGAAATGTAGAGAGGAAAACGAGAATGGTTGATTAAACAAATGAAATCTTACAAATGAATCAACACCCTCTCCATCCTTGGAGAGGGGTATTTATAGTTA
>BQNB010080650.1:0-28425 GCA_026074375.1 Tanacetum coccineum
TGATGACGATGATGATAATGATACTGATGATGAGGATGAGGAGCCCTTTGAGGACGAGGATGATGACGAGGAGGAGGAGCACCTAGCTTCGGCCGACTCTTCTGCTATACCCGTTGTCGACCTTGTTCCTTCAGCTAGGGACACAGAGGCATTTGAGACCGATCAGGTTGCACCTACACCTGTACCATCACCTAGACGGCACACAGTCAGGATGTCCGTCAGACCTCAGACTCATATACTGTTGCCATAAGAGGCGGAGGTCAAGAGACTTCTTGCCTTACCTTTTCCACCACCATCTCCACTATCACCTTGGTCATCTCCACTACCCCAGATTCCCTCATCACCACTACCACCTCCACCATCATCACTACATTTACCACCACCTGTACCCACATCATTACCATTACCATCATCACCATTACCACCACTACCAGCCTCACTGTTCATACCACCACCAATCAACCATAGGGAGGACATTCTCGAGGCTGAGTTACCACCTTGTAAGAGGTTATGTCTAACCTACTCCCACATCGAGGAATGAGGTGGGGGAGAGTTCGACTGGCTGGTCCAAACCTATAGGAGTCATAGAGCAAACTATGGCTTTATCGACACTATGGATGCCGAGATCAGACGTCAAAGAGCTGAGGAGGTCGGCTATGGTATTAGGATGTTTGGGTAGACCCGACAGAGGCTGTTGAGGAGGTAGCACCGACGACCCTCGAGGGGGTCAATGCTAGAGTGACCGAGCTTGCTAGACACTTACGATATTTATGCTATGATCCAGGATGGTCAGGACAGACAGACTCAGCTATCAAAGAGAGTTGACGTATTGATCGAGGATAGTCAGTTCCACCATGAGATTGCACGACAGTTTGGATCAGAAGGCTCTAGTTTCTTTAGAGGCTTGGCCATCAGTGGTGATTGAGATTTAGCATTTCACTATGAGCTGCAGGCCTAATAGGACTCACACCAATGCAGGATTTACCGTATCACTTCATCAGAAGTCCCATGACGGCAACAATGGATTGCTCAGGTTTCATTGCTCCAGGGACAGTTTGCATCGCTCTAGGACAAATTCAAGCACTTCAGCTAGAGATCAGACGCAATGCAGATTATCCAGAAGCGCTGGTAGATCAGCCTAGTTTAACATTTTCATGTCATATACATAGCTATCTTTATGTTAGCCGGCTATGTATGATGGTTTTATACCCAGCTAGCACCCAGTAGGATTTGGGTCTTTTCATTTCTTGTATCAACAATCATGTAAGTTTACTAATTAATATATGATGAGGTTGTAAAATATGTCATGTTGACTTAATTCTGTTATGTATTTGATTTCCAGTCAAGTTATAATAAATCAACTGTGTGATGTGATCATGTATTTATATATAAATTGTGTTGTATATTATGCTAATTGATCTCATTCTGATTATGTGTGGTGATCCCAGTCAAGTTATGTAAACACAGTGTGATGTTATCTTGTTTATATATATTTGTACCCAGTCATGTGTGATGTTTATGAAAACTTACATGTTTTATATTGTTGTGATTTAAGACAATATGCCGCCAAGAAGAACCTCTGCTAGCACTGTAAGGGCTGTTGTTGTTGCTACAAGAGCTGCTGCTGCCGCCCCTATGACAGCTGCTATTGTTGAGCAACTAATAGAAGCAAGAGTGTCTGCAACACTTCCTAACCATGAAACTCTTTGAAATAGCACTAATGGTCATGGCGACGGAAGCCACAATCCTCAAAATGGAATTAAGGAACTGTACGCCACTCCTATATTGGGGGGGGGGGGTAAAAAAAACTACAAGGATTTTCTGAAATGCAAGCCTCTTACTTTATGGCTGCGTGGAAGGAGTGGTTGTGCTAACACAATGGTTCGAGAAGATGGAATCAGTGTTCCATATCAGCAACTGTGCTGTGGAGAACCAAGTTAAGTTTGCTACTTGCACCTTCCTTGGAAACGCTCTAACATGGTGGAACTCCCACATGAAGACTATTACTCAAGATGTTGCTTATGCTATGGACTGGAAGGCACTAAAGAAGATGATGAGATTCAAATACTGCCCAAGGGGTGAAATCAAGAAGTTAGAAATTGAGCTCTGGAACCTAAAAGTAAGAGGTACTAATGTCGCAAGTTACACTCTGCGTTTTCAAGAGCTTGCACTGATGTGTGGAAGAATGTTCCATGAAGATCAGGAATGTTGAGAAATATGTTGGTGTAACTTGCCTGATATGAATTCGAGGAATTGTAAGTCATACAACCCAAGAAAACGGATGAGTAAAGCAATGATTTTGCCAATGATTAGATTGATTCAAAAAGTCCTTACTATTTACGAAAGGCAAGCTGAGGCAGAGAGGAATTTGTAGTTTAATGCTGGAAACATCAGGGCAACCAACAACAAAATAAGGCTAGAACAATTGGGAGGGCTTACACTACTGGCCTGGTGAAAGAGGGAAGTACACTGACATGCCCTTGTGTACAAAATGCGACTATCACCACTAAGGTCATGTGCCCCAGTGTAATAAGTGCAAGAAGGATCGTCCTACTTGGCTCGTAACTGTAGAGTTCTGGTCCCAATGATAATAATAACAATCGTGTGGAACTCGAAACAACTCAGAATGCTGCCACTTGTAACGTAGAGTGGGTGTTCAGGGCATTTCAAGAAGGACTGCATGAAGTTGAAAATGGAAACCGGGTAAACAACGTGTGAATGCAATGCTCCAACAAAGAAATTTTATGTGTGGGCAATGCGGGAACAAACCTGGACTCCAACGTCGTTACGGGTACGTTCCTTTTAAACTACCGCTATGCTTCAACTTATTGATACTGGTGCCGATAGAATTTTTGAATCAACTAACATTTTGTTTCCCTAATTGATATCACACCAACTACATTAGACCATTATTACGATGTTGAAATAGCTGAAGGGAAAATAATTAGGATAAAAACTATCATCCGGGGTTGTACATTAAACTTCTTAGACCATCCATTCAACATCAACTTAATGCCCGTAGAACTTGGTAGCTTCGACGTCATAATCGGTATGGATTGGTTGTCAAAGTACCACACTGTCATTGATTTTGCCAAGAAGATCGTTCATATTCCCTCGGGAAATGAAACCTTAATTATTTATGGTGACAGAAGTAATCAAGGAAATGGGACTCGTTTGAACATCATTTCGTGCACCAAAAATCGTAAATATTTGTTGAAAGGACATAATGTCTTTTTGGCACATGTTACTACGAAGGAGACTGAAGACAAGTCGGGGGAGAAGCGACCTGAGACGACCAATCATTTAGATTTTCACTAAAGTATATTCCTGAAATTTTTAGCCCAGGTCTTTTACCGACACGACAAGTGAATTCCAAAAATCGATTTGATGCCCAGTGCTGCACCTGTATCATAAGCACCCTATCAATTAGCTCCTTCCAAAATGAAAGAGTTGTCGAAACAACTGTAAGAACTATCTAACAAGGGCTTTATAAGACCTAGTTCCTCACCTTGGGGAGCTCCGGTCTTGTTTGTCAAAAAGAAGGATGGATCATTCCAGATGTGCATTGACAACCTTAATCGAATAAGCTGACAGTAAAAGAATCATTATCTCTCCCAAGGATTAGATTTTGTGTTTGATTAACTACAAGGATCCAGTTGTTTATTCGAAGTAGACATACGATCGGGTATATCATCAACTATAGTACAACGAGAAGAGGATATTCCGATACGGCATTAGGAGAACTCGGTATGGTCAATTACTAGTTCCAAGTAATGCATTTGGTTGACAAATGTACCCTGCAGTATACATAACTCTCATGAACTCGAGTGTGCAAACCATACATGGATAAGTTTGTAATTGTCTTTATCGATGATATACTATTTATTCAAGAGTAACCCCGCAAAAATCATCCCGCATTGGTTTGTAGTTTGTGGCACTAATCATCCCTAGCCGATACTATTGGCACTAAACATCCCTGAGTGGCAAATGTCCGACAAAAATCATCCTTATTGGGGATGATTTTTGCAAAAAGTTTAACAAAAAGTTTTTCAAAAATCATCCCTTTAGGGATGATATTTTTACGAAGCGTTTCTCACTTCAGGGAGATTAGTGCCAATAGTATCGGCTAGGGATGATTAGTGCCACAAACTATAAACCACAGGGATGATTTTTGCAGAACATGAAGAACATCTTAAGGCAATTCTAGAATTGCTTAAGAAAGAAGAATTGTATGCTAAGTTCTCTAAATGTGAATTTTTGGATTCCCAAGGTACAAATCCTCGGCCAGCGTAATTGAAGTCAAGGCATCACGGTGGATCCCGCCAAGATCGGAATCCATAAACGATTGGCATCTCCCAAAGACTCCCAACGAAGATTCTTCAATTTTAGGTCTTGACGGTTACTACCAAGATTTCATTGAAGGATTTTCAAGAATCGCTAAGCCAATACACAAACTCCCCAAAGAAAGTCACCTTAGAATGGGTGACAAGCAAGAAGGAGCTTTTCAGACATTGAAGAATAATTTGTATAGCGCACCTATCTTAGCTCTCCCTCAAGGAGCTGAGAACTTCATTGTTTATTGCGATGCGTCGCATAAAGGATTGGGTGCGGTGTTAATGCAAAACGAGAAGGTGATTGCTTACGTATCACGACAGTTGAAGATTCATGAGAAAAATTATACTACTCATGATTTGGAACTTGGTGTAGTGGGTTTTGCGTCTAAAATATTTGGAGGGCACTACTGTATGGAACCCAAGTGTAACGTGATCATAGATATAAGAAGTCTACAACACATACTTGACCAAAAGAAGTTGAATATGAGGTAACTTCGTTGGTTGGAGTTGCTCAGTGATTACGATTGTGAGATTCGTTATCACTCGAGGAAAGCAAATATTGTTGCTGATGCTTTAAGCAGGAAAGAGTGAATTAAACCATTAAGAGTCCGAGCCTTAGTGATGAATATTGGTTTGGATCTTCCCAAACAAATATTGAATGCTCAGACCGAAGCACAGAAACCAGAGAATCTCAAGAACGAAGAATGTAGTGGGGGGGGGGTGGGGGGGTGGTATGATCAGGAAGGATATAACGAAGGAAAAGTTGGAACCTTGCGCTGACGGAACCTTATGCTAAAACGGCAGGAGTTGGTTGCCATGTTATGGTGACTTGAGGACAGTGATCATGCACGAGTCCCACAAATCAAAATACTCCATCCATCCGGGTTCTGACAAGATGTACCAAGACATGAAGGAGCTATATTGGTGGCCCAAATTATGAAGCCGACAACACCACTATGTAAGCAAATGTTTAACATGTGCTAGGGTCAAGTCCGAAAACTAAAAGGCCATCGGGTTTGATGCTACAACCGAGATACCCCAATGGATAGAGGGATAACATCCCAATGATTTTGTCACATATGATTCCTAAGTCGTCGCAAGTTATAACACCAATTTGGGTGGATTGTAAAACCGACTTACTAAGTCTGCAATCTTATTGCTAATGATAGAAGACTGAACTCATGAGAAATAGGCAAGAATATACCTAAAACAGTTTTGTCACGAGGCATGGAAACCAGTCTTTTTTTTTTTTTATCATCATTTGTGATCGTGACCCCTAAGGGTTTCGCATCAAATTTCTGGAGATCACTATTAGAAGGCTTTGTTAACAAGCTTGATATGAGTACTACATACATCCAACAACCGACGACAAAGTTTTGAGAACAATCCAAACCTCTCGAGGAATATGCTACGTGCTTGTGTTGATCAAATTGAAATGGTGGGTAGAACATTTGCCACTAGTTAGTTTTTCTTCAACAACATTATCACGTTAGCATCAAGCTGCACCATTTGAGGCACTTTACTGACGGAAGTGTCGTTTAACTGTTTTGTTGGGCCGAGGTCGGAAAGTTCAACTCCCGGTCCTCGAAAATGGTCCAAGAACAACTGAGAAGGGTCATTCAGATCAAAGCAAGAGAATGCAAGCATTCGTGACCGACAAAAGAATACAAATTTTTTTATAAAAGTTTATTTTATAAAAAACCAACCAAATCGAATCTAATTATTTGAGGGCATAATATTATGAGAAAGGAACAAGTTATAAGAGTCAAAAACTATAAAGTACATTGGGAATGGATTTATAACAAAGAAGGTGCATTATTTACATGTTTAAGTTAAAAAGTATTTTTATAAAAGTAAATTTATAAAAATAGGTCACTGTCCCACGATATGGGGCAGATGTGGAATATTTTACATGATATGAGTTATTTTAATTACGAAGACGTGTACATAAGAATCACTAAAAACCGAATTAAAACGAATAGATACCATAAAAATACATTTCAAAATTCAAGTTAAAAAAGGTATTTTATAAACTTTCATTTACGGTTACTGTTCATAACAGTACTTAGATCATATAATAAATATGAAATTTGATTAGATCTTTAAAATACGAATCCATACATATAACGAACGTTAAAAACCGATTAAAAGAGAAGATATGACGTTTTTTATCCTAAAAATAATGATGTTTAACAAATGTATCAACCTTATAAATTATTATTTTCAAAAACAATTAAATCATATGAATAAATTATATAAATAATACATAAAATATCTTTTTTGTCAATAATAATTTATTGACAAGTATAACATCATTTACACTACAAGTAAAGATGGACACATATTTGCAAGTACAAATTTAATATGTTTAATTTTTATAAATTAAAACAACACTTTTTAGGGTGGTTATGTAACTAAATAGGATTGTTATGTAGTACAATGGTTATTCAAAGTACATGTACGTTACATTAACCAAGTACATTACTTTAGGATGCATTCGGTCTACCTTGACGTTCCATTTCACTTGATCATATACTCCAGTTTTATTCACTAAGGGTGAGTTCATGCCCCATGTTTTACTATATCAATGATTTAAAACTTTCGGGGTGGAGAAACAGCATTGTTTTACAAATTTATGGAAGTAGTACATATTAAACAAGGATTACGTGTTTCCCTAAGTAGCGATAACCTACGGTGCCCATTATCAAGAACTGTCAATTACATAGTGTTAGCGCGAATGTTATATAAATAGATCTATTTGGGATTGACATCCCCGTTCGGGTAAGTAGCGCTCTCTGTGCCGGTTTACCGAACAACGGACATACACCATGTCGGATTTAGGATGTTGTGGGTTAGAACATCATCAAGGGCAATGTTGGTAATTTATATTGCAATTCATACATGTCGAGCTTCAGTGTCATGAGCATAGGGAACATAAATACACTTTGTGAATTTTGCATCTTTGCATTATCATACACATGGAAATCTTGCGTCCTCCATTATTTTACATAAACCTATGACTCACCAACGTATGTTAAGTTTTAAAAGCATGTTTTCTCAGGTCAATGAGGCACGAGGTGCTAAGGATATATTGGGATATTCTTTTGAGGAGTCATGCATAAAATATTTGGAGTCACTACACCTTGGGATTTTTGGTTATGATCTAAAAAATATATGGTTATCAAATGTTTTGATAACATTTTAAGCCGTATCTTTGTATTAAACATTTTAATAAATCTAAAAAGTAATCGAATTTTAAACGACTCTTTGTAGGTCGTTCTCGATATCTTTCTATTTGATCTATATGTAAGCTCCCAGTAATCATTTCCGATTCCGCTGCGACCCTATTTGGGGTGTTACAAATTAGCATCTAGAGCCAAGGTTATAGAGAACCAGGTCAAATGTTTTTACTTGGACTATAACCATTTTCAAACATTGCATCATACAAAGGCGTTTTCATGGGACATTCACTTAAACATTACTTGTTGCATTAGTTGAGTATACTAGATGCTGCATGGTTCACATACGTATTTATAATATATTAAGTATATTATTATGGGTCTTATATATGTACTAATGTAAACTCTGTTTGAGTGTTACAGATTCTGTTATTTCTTTATCATCCACGGTCACCTACACATCTGTCTATACTGATTCCGAGCCAGGGAGAGTCTTATGGGGAGATGATGAGGAGCTGTCTGATGGATGGTTCTCCACGCGTCACGTATACGGATACGATGGACTCCCTATGCAGCCGGTAGCCCCGCCATCTCCAGACTATGTGCCAGGACCTGAGCACCCACCGTCTCCCGATTATGTGCCCGGTCCTGAGCACCCACCTTCACCTGTCGAGGTGCCATACGTACCTGAACTGGAGTACCCCGAGTACCTAGTACAACCATCCTGATGCAGAGGCACCCTTAGAGGACCAGCCTCTAACTCTGATGCCTCACCTACCGCCTTGTCACTAGGCTATGTGGCAGACTCCGATCCGGAGGAGGATCCGAAGGAGGACCCCGAGGAGGATCATGCTTCCGACGATGACGATGATGATGATGATGATACTGATGATGAGGATGAGGAGCCCTTTGAGGATGAGGATGATGACGAGGAGGAGGAGGAGCACTTAGCTCCGACCGACTCTTCTACTGTACATGTTGCTGACCATGTTCCCTCAGCTAGGGATACAAAGGCATTTGAGACTGATGAGTCTGCACCTACACCCAGATCACCTCAAACTAAGGTCCCTTTTTCTCAGACACGTCTTCGTAGGGCACGGAAGACTGTCAGACTTGAGCCACCTATGTCACCATCCATGAAGGCACGCATTGCTGAGTATGTTGCCGCACCTACACCACCATCACCACCACCATCTCCACTATCACCTTGGTCATCTTCACTACCTCAGATTCCCTCACCACCACTACCATCTCCACCATCATCACTACATTTACCACCACCTGTACCCACATCATTACCGTTACCATTATCACCACTACCACCACTACTAGCCTCACTATTCATACCACCACCAGTCGATCGTAGGGAGAACATTTTTGAGGCCGAGTTACCACCTCATAAGAGGTTATGTCTGACTTCTCCCACATCGAGGTATAAGGTGGGGGAGAGTTCGACTGCTGCTCCTAGACCTACTGGAGGTCATAGAGCGGATTATGGGTTTATCGGCACTATGGATGCCGAGATCAGACGTCAAAGAGCCGAGGAGGTCGGCTATGGCATTAGGGATGTTTGGGTAGACCCGACAGAGGCTGTTGAGGAGGTAGCATCGACGACCCTCGAGGGGGTCAATGCTAGAGTGACTGAGCTTGCTGCGGTTCAGGAGCAGGACACACAGGATATTTATGTTGTGATAGAGGATACTCAGGATAGGCAGACTTAGTTATTTCAGAGAGTTGATGGATTGGTCGAGGATAGACAGTTTCACTATAAGACTGCACGACTGTTGGATCAGGAGGCCCTCGTTTCCCGAGAGGCTTGGGCACATTCCGTTGGGTTGAGTTCGGCAGTTCACTATGAACTGCAAGCATATAGGACTCATACCCAGATGCAGGATTACCGTATCGCCTCACAGGAGTCACTGATGACGACATTGATTACACATGTTTCATCACTACAGGGACAGTTGTCAGCGGCATTGGGACAGATTCAGGCACTTCAGGCTAGAGATCAGACTCATGCAGATGATCGCGAGGGCGCTGGTAGTTCTGCCTAGGTTTACACTTCTCATGTCATATTCATAGCTATCATTATGTTAGCCGGCTAAGTATTATGGGTTTTATACCCAGCTAGCACAGTAGTAGGATTTGTATTTTTTTTTTCATTTCTTGTATCAGATAATCATGTATGTTTTCCAGTTATATATGATGTGTTGTATTATGTCATGTCGATCTTAATTCTGTTATGTGTTGTGATCCCAGTCATGTTATATAATCACTGTGTGATGTGATCTTGTTATATATATAATGTGTTGTATTATGTTATGTCGATCTCAATTCTATTATGTGTTGTGATCCTAGTCATGTTATATAATCACTATGTGATGTGATCTTGTTATATATATGTTGTACCCATGTCATGTTGTGATGTTTGTGAAAACTCACATGTTTTATATTGTTGTGATTTAGAACAATATGCCACCAAGGAGATCATCTGCTACTGCAAGGGCGGCTGCTGCTACTACTGAGGCTGCTACCTCTATGACAGTTGCTGCTGTTGAATAGCTAATCGAAGCAAGAGTGTCTGCGACACTTGCTAATCATGAAACTCTTCGAAATAACACTAATGGTCAGGGCGACGGAAGCCACAATTCTGACACTGGAATTAGAGGAACTGTACGCACTCCGCGTGAGTGTATGTACAAGGATTTTCTAACTTGCAAGCCCCTTACTTTTAAGGGTACTGAAGGAGTGGTTGTACTGTCACAATGGTTCAAGAAGATGGAATCAGTGTTCCATATCAGCAACTGTGCTGTGGAGAACCAAGTTAAGTTTGCTACATGCACTTTCCTTAGAAATGCTCTAACATGGTGGAACTCCCATATGAAAACTGTCACTCAAGATGTTGCTTATGCTATGGACTGGAAGGCACTAAAGAAGATGATGACAGTCAAATATTGCCCAAGGGGTGAAATCAAGAAGTTAGAAATTAAGCTCTGGAACCTAAAAGTAAAAGGTACTGATGTCGCAAGTTACACTCTACGTTTTCAAGAGCTTGCATTGATGTGTGGAAGAATGTTCCACGAGGAATCAGAGGAAGTTGAGAAATATGTTGGTGGACTTCCTGATATGATTCGGGGAAATGTAATGTCATATCAACCCAAGACGATGGAGAAAGCAATTAAGTTTGCTAACGATCAGATGGATCAAAAAGTCCTCACTATTGCTGAAAGACAAGCTGCGCAGAAGAGAAAGTTGGTAACAACCAGGGGCACCAACAACAAAACAAGAGGCAGAACACTGGGAGGGCTTACACTGCTAGGCCTGGTGAAAAGAGGGAGTACACGGGATCATTGCCCTTGTGTACCAAATGCAACTATCACCACAAAAGACCATGTGCTCCCAGGTGTAATAAGTGCAAGAAGATCGGCCATTTGGCTCGTGACTGTAGGAGTTCTGGTCCCAATGGTAATAATAACAATCGTGGGAACTCCGGAACAACTCAGAATGCTGGCACTTGCTATGAGTGTGGTGTTCAGGGGCATTTCAAGAGAGACTGCCCGAAGTTGAAGAATAAAAACCGTGGTAATCAAGGTGGGAATGGCAATGCCCTAACGAAAGTGTACGTGGTGGGCAATGCGAGGACAAACCCGGACTCCAACGTCGTTACAGGTACGTTCCTTCTAAACGACCGCTATGCTTCTATCTTATTTGATACTGGTGCCGATAGAAGTTTTGTATCTACTACATTTAGTTCCCTAATTGATATCACACCAACTACATTAGACCATTATTACGATGTTGAACTAGCCAACGGGAAAATAATTGGGATAAACACTATCATTCGGGGTTGTACGTTAAACTTCTTAGATCATCCCTTCAACATTAACTTAATGCCCGTAGAACTTGGTAGTTTCGACGTCATAGTTGGTATGGATTGGTTGGCAAAGTACCATGCTGTCATTGATTGTGCCGAGAAGATCGTTCGTATTCCCTGGGGAAATGAAACCTTAATTGTGAGGATGTAATCAGGAAACGGGACACGTTTTTGAACATCAATTTGTGCACCAAAAACTCATAATATTTGTGAAAGGCAGTAATGTCTTTTGGCACATGTTACTACGAAGGAGACTGAAGACAAGTCAGGGGAGAAGCGACCTAAGGACATACCAATCGTTTGAGATTTTCCTGAAGTATTTCCTGAAGATTTGCCGGGTCTTCCACCGACTCGACAAGTGAAATTCCAAATCGATTTGATGCCTGGTGCTGCACCTGTAGCACGAGCACCTTATCGATTAGCTCCTTCCGAAATGAAAGAGTTGTCGGAGCAACTGCAGGAACTATCCGACAAGGGCTTTATAAAACCCAGTTCCTCGCCTTGGGGAGCTCCGGTCTTGTTTGTCAAAAAGAAGGACGGATCATTGGTGTGTCATCGACTACCGGCGATTGAATAAAAGTGACGGTGAAGTATTCTCCACACTATCACATCCAACCAAAAAATAAACTACCCTCCACAATCTTTATCCTCTTTCCCAGGATTGGATGATTTGTTGTATCAAACTATAAGGTACTCTTGTGTTTTATTCAAAGATAGACTTGCGATCGGGTTATCATCAGCTTAGAGTACGAGAAGAGGATATTCCAAAGACGGCATTTAGGACTCGGTATGGCCATTACTAGTTCCAAGTAATGCCATTTGGTTTGACAAATGCACCTGCAATATTCATGGACCTCATGAACCGAGTGTGCAAACCATACTTGGATAAGTTTTTAATTGTCTTTATAGACGATATACTATTTTATTCAAAGAACAAGAAAGAACATGGAGAGCATCTTAAGGCAATTCTGGAATTGCTTAAGAAGGAGTTGTACGCTAAATTCTCTAAATGTGAATTTTGGATTCCCAAGGTATAATTTCTCGGCCACGTGATTGATAGTAAAGGCATTCACGTGGATCCCGCCAAGATCGAATCCATAAAAGATTGGGCATCTCCTAAGACTCCAACGGAGATTCGTCAATTTTTAGGTCTTGCTGGTTACTACCGAAGATTCATTGAAGGATTTTCAAAAATCGCTAAGCCAATGACCAAACTCACTCAGAAAAAAAGTCGCCTTTGAATGGGGTGACAAGCAAGAAGCAGCTTTTCAGACATTGAAGCATAATTTATGTAACGCACCCATCTTAGCTCTCCCTCAATGAGCTGAGAACTTTATTGTTTATTGCGATGCGTCACATAAAGGATTGGGTGCGGTATTGATGCAAAACGAAAAGGTGATTGCTTATGCATCACGACAGCTGAAGATTCATGAGAAAAATTATACTACCCATGATTTGGAACTTGGTGCAGTGGTGTTTGCTCTAAAGATTTAGAGGCACTACTTATATGGAACCAAGTATACGGTGTTCACAAATCATAAGAGTCTACAACACATACTTGACCAAAAGGAGTTTAATATGAGGCAACGTCGTTGGTTAGAGTTGCTCAGTGATTACGATTGTGAGATTTGTTATCACACGGGGAAAGCAAATGTTGTTGCTGATGCTTTGAGCAGGAAAGAGCAAATTAAACCGTTAAGAGTTTGAGCCTTAGTGATGACTATTGGTTTGGATCTTCCCAAACAAATCTTGAATGCTCAGACCGAAGCACAGATACCAGAGAATCTCAAGAACGAAGATGTAGGTGGTATGATATGGAAGGATATACCGAAGGAAAAGTTGGAATCCCGTGCGGACAAAACCTTATGCTTAAACGACAAGAGTTGGTTGCCATGTTATGGTGACTTGAGGACTATGAGCATGCACGAGTCCCACAAATCAAAATACTCCATCCATCCGAGTTCTGACAAGATGTACCATGACATGAAAAAGCTATATTGGTGGCCCAATATGAAGGCCGACATCGCCACCTATGTTAGCAAATGTTTAACGTGTGCTAAAGTCAAAGCTGAACACCAAAGGCCACCGGGTTTATTAGTACAACCCGAGATACCCCAATGGAAGTGGGATAATATCACTATGGATTTTGTCACAAATCTTCCTAAATCGTCGCAAGGATATGACACCATTTGGGTGATTGTTGACCGACTTACTAAGTCTGCAATCTTTACACCAATGATAGAGACTGATTCCATGGAGAAATTGGCGAGAATATACCTGAAGGAGGTAGTCACGAGGCATGGAATACTTGTCTCGATCATTTGTGATCGTGACCCTAGATTCGCATCAAATTTCTGGAGGTTACTTCAAAAGGCTTTGGGTACTAACTTGGATATGAGTACTGCATACCATCCACAAATCGATGGACAAAGCGAGAGAACTATCCAAACTCTCGAGGATATGCTACGTGCTTGTGTGATCGACTTTGGAAATGGTTGGGTTAGACATTTGCCACTAGTTGAGTTTTCTTAAAACAACAGTTATCACGCTAACATCAAGGTTGCACCATTCGAGGCACTTTACGGACGAAAGTGTCGTTCACTTGTTTGTTGGGCTGAGGTCGGACAAGTTCAACTCACCGGTTCAGAAATGGTCCAAGAGACAACTGAGAAGGTCATCCAGATCAAACAAAGAATGCAAGCCGCTCATGACCGATAAAAGAGTTATGCCGACTTAAAGCGTAAGACGATGGAGTTTCAAGTTGGGGATAGGGTTATGCTCAAAGTTTCACCTTGGAAAGGGGCCGTGCGTTTTGGCAAACGGGGGAAGTTAAACCCTAGATATGTTGGACCATTCAAGGTACTAGAAAAGGTTGGATCCGTTGCTTACAAGCTTGAGCTCTCTCAAGAGTTGAGCAGAGTTCACAATACATTTTATGTATCTAATTTGAAGAAATGTTATTCCGACGAACCATTAGCCGTTCCGTTGGAAGGACTCCACGTGGATGACAAGCTTCGTTTTGTGGAAGAACCCATGGAGATCATGGATCGAGAGGTCAAACGGTTGAAACAAAGCAGTATCCCAATTGTCAAGGTTTGATGGAACTCAAGGAGAGGTCCTGAGTTCACATGGGAATGCGAAGACCAATTTCAAAAGAAGTATTTGTATCTCTTCACTAAACCCGTACCTTTATCAAGTGTTGCAACTTGAGCCTTGAGGACAAGGCTCTTCTAACGGATAGAGACTGTAACATTTCTCATTTTCAGGTGATTTCTCGACTCAATTATTTTCATTATTTATTTTTAGTTTTTACGCGTTCGTTTTATAATTATTTATTTTATAGTTACAATCGCGTAAAACATAAAATTCACAACGTAAACGGAGACCAAACAGTTAAAGTTTACATCAAGACAAGTGTTATATTTTTTTTTTTTTGATTATTAGGTAGTTATATTTTATAAATTTTCATTATTTATTTTTATAGGTTACGTAAAACGCTTAACATTACGCAGAAATTATATTCGGGCATACCCGGAAGCACCTATACCTATCTATACTCAAACAAATACCCATTTTTATACCCAATACATAAAAATTAACTTATTTATGAACCAAATAAGTCTCATGGATGATTAGGATGTTTACACAAGGAAATAAAATGCAAAGACCCACTAGTATCATACTTTTAAAGTTGTAAACCTTACAAGAAGTGCCATGTATCCCATGTATCCATAAATTGGCACATCACATGTACCCTACTCCCATTTTGAGCCGTGGCCTCCTTCTAGGGAGGAGGAGAGCTCTTTGAAATTGTCTTTATACCACTTCTCATCCTATGGTTTAGTTAAGGTTGTTTTAAACATGACTAGTTACTACATATAGAAAGTCATAGGATAATTAAACACACACTCTCTCCCATTGCAAGTAAAAAACTTCATTTTCTCTCTTTTCATAAGCCAAAACCCACGGCCAAACTATAGAGATTAAGGTTTCATTTTTTTTAATTCTAAGGTATTCCAAGCATACAAGGGTTCATTCTAAGCATATATAAGGTTACTCAAGAGTATTGCAAGCTTGGATTTGGGTTTAACAAGGATTAATCAAGAAAACCTATTTAGGGTTTTCTAGATTAGGGTTTTGGATTTGGAAGCTTGGCTAGGGTTTTTACCTTGTGTTTATCATCCTACATCTCTCCTATAAGGTCTATTTGAAGTTTTACATTTCCATTCATTCATTTAATTATGTGTACATGATTGTTATATATGTTAAACACCACCTAGATGCATTTTTATGATTTATGAGATATTACAAGGCATATATAGATTCAAATTCTATAAGTATAATGATGATATAATACATAAAATGGAAAGTACACATTGATAAAGTACTGTTGTTACTCTTTTTTATTTATGAGTTTAGTTTGTGATTATTTTGTATGAAAAGGTAATTACAAGTTTATGTATGGAAAAAAGATCACAAAGGACATGGATTTCAATGGGGACAAGTGTTTGGGACTTTTAAAGGACTTAATAGGTTGTAAGATATATATAGGAATATTGGTAAAAGAATTGTACAAGTCTTAAAATAAATGGAAGTATAAAACTTGTTTTTATAAAACAAAAACATGTAAAACTATTTTGGTACCTACTGTTTGGATTTCGTCAAATTGCATATCATATTTTTGTTTTTTTTAGATTAGTACTTATCACAAGGTCGTAAGCTATTTAAGAACTTGAAAAAACCGAGCATAACGAAGGAGATATGACATTTTTAAGTTTACAATAATTAAATGTATAAAAGTATTTTTATAAAAGTTATTTTATAAAAATATTCACTGTTTCAGATCTAATATATTAAGGGAGATATTTTATAAAGATAGTACTTTTCATGACGAATCCAAACATGTAATTGACCGAAAAAAGGCATGTAAAATGAGGTGGATACGTGTTATTTACAAGTTTAGTTAAAAAGTATTTTTTATAAAAAATAGGTTACTTGTTCCACGACAGTATACTGTTGGGGAAATAATTTCCTAATTTGAGCTTTTGATTACGAAGACGTGGAACATTAGGAATCACTAAAAACCGAATTAAAAACGGAATGGATACAATTAAATTACCGATTTAATAATTAAAGTTATAAAAGGTATTTTTATAAACTTTCCTTACTGTTACGGTTTATAACAGTACCAAAACTTATAAAAATATAAAATTTGATTTGAATTTTCAAATTACGAATCCATACAATGTTAATGAACAAAACAAAACTGGTTAATTATGAGCAAGTTTCTGACTCAATAACTTTGCTATTCATTTAACTGTTTTGTTTGTTCTTTTTATGTATGGATTGTATTTGAATGAGTCTAATCAAATTTTTTATTTTTATATGGTTTTGGTACTGTTATAAACAGTTAACAGTAAGTGGAAAGTTTATGAAAATACTTTTTATAACTTTATTTTTGATAATCGTATTTTAATTGCATCTCATTCGTTTTAATTCGGTTTCTAGCGATTGCTAAGTCCATGTCTTCATAATTAAAAACTCTATTTAGGAAAATTATTTCCCAACGGTACCCTATTGTGAACAGTAACCTATTTTTATAAAAAATACTTTTTAACATTAACTTGTAAAATAACGTATCACCTTCATTTTAAATCCGTTTTTTGAGTTTCTTACATGTTTGGATTCGTCATGAAAAGTACTATCTTTATAAAATATCCCCTTAATATATTAGATATGAAACAGTAAATATTTTTATTTAAATAACTTTATAAAATACTTTTTTTACATTTAATTATTGTAAACTTAAAAATGTCATATCTCCTTCGTTATTGCTCGGTTTTTCAAGTTTCTTATATGCTTACGATCCTTGTGATAAGTACTAACTAAATAAAATACAAAATATATATGCTATTTGACGAAATCAAACAGTAGGTACCAAAATAGTTTACATGTTTTTGTTTTATAAAACAAGTTTTATACTTTCATTTATTAAGAGCTTTTGTACAATTCTTTTACCAAGTTTTCTATCATATATCTTACATCTATTAAGTCCTTTAAAAGTCCATAACACTTGTCCAATTGAAATCCATGTCCTTGTGATCTTTTTATACATAAACTTGTAATTAACTTTTAATACAAAATAATTCACAAACTAAACTCATAAATCAACTAGTACTTATATCAAGTGTGTACTTCCATTTTATGTATTATATCATCATTATACTTATAGAATTTGAATCTATATATGCCTTGTAATATCTCATAAATCATAAAAATGCATCTAGGTGGTGTTTAACATATATAACAATCATGTACACATAATTAAATGAATGAATGGAAATGTAAATAAAAATTTCTAATAGACCTTATGGAGAGTATGTAGGATGATAAAACACAAGGTAAAAACCCTAAGCCAAGCTTTCCAAATTCCAAAACCCTATCTAGGAAAACCCTAAATAGGGGTTTTCTTGATTTATCCTTGCTTCGTTAAACCCAAATCCAAGCTTGCAAACTCTTGAGTAACCTTATTTATGCGTAGATATGAACCTTGTATGCTTGGAATTACCTTAGAATTAAAAAAAATGAAACCCTAATCTCTATAGTTTGGCCGTGGGTTTTGGCTTATGAAAAGAGAGAAAATGAAGTTTTTTACTTGCAATGGGAGAGAGTGTGTGTTTAATTATCCTATGACTTTTATATGTATGTTAATCTGGTGCATGTTTAAACAACCTTTAGCTAAACACATGATGAGAAGTGGTATAAAGACAATTTCAAAGAGCTCTCCTCCTCCCTAGAAGGAGGCCACGGCTCAAAATGGGAGTAGGGTACATGTGATGTGCCAATTTATGGATACATGGGATACATGGCACTTCTTGTAAGGTTTACAACTTTAAAAGTATGATACTAGTGGGTCTTTGCATTTTATTTCCTTGTGTAAACATCCTAATCATCCATGAGACTTATTTGGTTCATAAATAAGTTAATTTTTATGTATTGGGTATAAAAGTGGGTATTTGTTTGAGTGTGGATAAGTATAGGTGCTTCCGGGTATGCCCGAATATAATTTATTGCTAAACGTAAGCGTTTTACGTATACCAATAAAATAAAATAATGAAACAGTTATAAATATACTCCTATCAATCATATAAAACTTAGCTGATTGTAAACTTTAACTTTTTGGTTCTCCGTTTCGTTTGATGGTGATTTTTAGTTTCGCGTTTTAACGATTAATGATTATAATTAATATCGAACGAGTTAAAAACCCTTTAAAAATATATAATGACAATAATTGAGTCGCGGAAAATCACCTCCAGAAATGGAAATGTTACAGTCTTACCCGTTAGAAGAGCCTTGTCTTAGGCTCAAGTTTGCAACCACTTGATAAAGGGTTACGGGTTTAGTGAAGAGATTCAAATAAATTCTTTGAAAAATTGAGTCTTCGCATTCCATGAGGAAGACTCAGGACCTTTCTTGAGTTACATCAAACCTTGACAAGTGGTATATGCTTTGTTTCACCCGTCTTGATCCCTCTCGATCCATGATCTCCATGGGTTACTTCCACAAAACGAAGCTTGTTCATTCCACGTGGAGTCCTCAACGGAACGGCTTATGGTTCGTCGGAATTAACATTTCTTTCAAATTAGAGACATTAAAATGTATTTATGAAACTCTGCTCAACTCTTGAAGAGAGCTCAAGCTTGTAAGCAACGGATCCAACTTTTCTAGCCGAACTAATTCCTGATATGGTCCAACATATTAGGGTTTTTTTTAACTTCCCCCGTTTGCCACACAATCGCCACGGCCCCTTTCCAAGGTGGGAAACTTTGAGCTTAACCATCCCCCAACTTGAAACTCCATCGGCTTACGCTTTAAGTCGGCATAACTCTTTTGTCGGTCACAAGCGGCTTGCATTCTTTGTTTGATCTGGATGACCTTCTCAGTTGTCTCTTGGACCATTTCTGAACCGGTGAGTTAAACTTGTACGACCTCAGCCAAACAAACAGTGAACGACACTTTTCGTCCGTAAGTGCCCTCGAATGGTGCAACCTTGATTGTTAGCGTGATATCTGTTGAGTTAAGAAAATCAAACTAGTGGCAAATGTTATAACCCAACCATTTCCAAGTTCGATCACACAGCACAGTAGCAATCCTCCGAGAGGTTTGGATAGTTCTATCGCTTTGTCATCGATTTGTGGTATGTAGGCAGTACTCATATCAAGTTATTACCCAAAGCCTTTTGAAGTATACCAGATTTGTTGCGAATCTAAGGGGTTCCGATCACAATGTCGAGACAAGTATTAATGCCTAGTGACTCCTCCTTCAGGGGTATATTCTGCCATTTCTCATTGGAAACAGTCTCTATCATTGTTTGTTGTAAAGATTGCAGACTTAGTAAGTCGGTCAACAATCACCCAAATGGTGTCATATCCTTGCGACGACTTAGGAAGCTTTGTGACAAAATCTATAGTGATATTATCCCACTTTGGTGTTTAACAAACCTGATGGCCTAACAAACCCGATGGCCTTTGGTGTTCAACTTTGACTTTAGCACACGTTAAACATTTGCTAACATAGGTGACGATGTCGGCCTTCATATTGGGCCACCAATATAGCTTTTTCATGTCCTAGTACATCTTGTCAGAACCCGGATGGATGGAGTATTTTGATTTGTGGGACTTGTGCATGATCACAGTCCTCAAGTCACCATAACATGGCAACCAACTCTTGTCGTTTAAGCATAAGGTTTTGTCCGCACGGGATTCCAACTTTTCCTTTGGTATATCCTTCCTGATCATACCACCTACATCTTCGTTCTTGAGATTCTTTGGTTTCTGTGCTTCGGTCTGAGCATTCAAGATTTGTTTGGGAAGATCCAAACCAATAGTCATCACCAAGGCTCGGACTCTTAACGGTTTAATTAGCTCTTTCCTGCTAACGCTCAAATCAGCAACAACATTTTGCTTTCCCGTGTGTTACTTAATCTCCACAATCGTTAATCACTGAGCAACTCTAACCACGCGTTGCATCATATTATACTCCTTTTTGGTCAAGATGTGTTGTAGAATCTTATGATTTGTGAACAACGTATACTTGGTTCCATATTAAGTAGTGCCTCGAATCTTAGAGCAACACCCTTGCACCAAGTTCTAAATCATGAGTAGTATAATTTTTCTCATGAATCTTCAGCTGTCGTGATGCATAAGCAATCACCTTCTCGTTTTGCATCAATACCGCACCCAATCCTTTATGTGACGCATCGCAATAAACAATAAAGTTCTCAGCTCCTTGAGGGAGAGCTAAGATGGGTGCGCTACACAACTTATGCTTCAATGTCTGAAAAGTTGCTTCTTGCTTGTCACCCCATTCAAAAGCGACTTTCTTCTGAGTGAGTTTGGTCATTGGCTTAGCGATTTTTGAAAATCCTTCAATGAATCTTCGGTAGTAACCGGCAAGACCTAAAAATTGACGAATCTCCGTTGGAGTCTTAGGAGATGCCCAATCTTTTATGGATTCGATCTTGGCGGGATCCACGTGAATGCCTTGACTATCAATCACGTGGCCGAGAAATTATACCTTGGGAAATCCAATAATTCTACATTTAGAGAAATTTAGCGTACAATCTCCCTTTTAAGCAATTCAGATTTTGCCCTTAGATGCTCTCATGTTTTTCTTGTTCTTTGAATACAAAATAGTATATCGTCTATAAAGACAATTAAAAAATTTTTCCAAATATGGTTTTGCACGCTCGGTTCATGAGGTCCATGATATTGCAGTGGCATTGTCAAACCAAATGGCATTACTTGGAACTAGTAATGGCCATACCGAGTCCTAAATGCCGTCTTTGGAATATCCTCTTCTCGTACTCTAAGCTGATGATAACCCGATCGCAAGTCTATCTTTGAATAAACACTAGATCCTTATAGTTGATCAAACAAATCATCAATCCTTGGGAGAGGATAAAGATTCTTCACCGTCACTTTATTCAATTCCCGGTAGTCGATGCACATCCGGAATGATCCGTCCTTCTTTTTGACAAACAAGACCGGAGCTCCCCAAGGCGAGGAACTGGGTTTTATAAAGCCCTTGTTCGAACAACCCAATTTCTTTTAGTTCCATGCAGTGCTACGACAACTTCTTTCATTTCGAAAGGAAGGAGCTAATCGATAAGGTGCTCGTGCTACAGGTGCAGCACCAGGCATCAAATCGATTTGGAATTTCACTTGTCGAGTCGGTGGAAGACCCGGCAAATCTTCAGGAAATACTTCAGGAAAATCTCAAACGATTGGTATGTCCTTAGGTCGCTTCTCCCCTGACTTGTCTTCAGTCTCCTTCGTAGTAACATGTGCCAAAAGACATTATGTCCTTTCAACAAATATTTATGAGTTTTGGTGCACGAAATGATGTTCAAACGAGTCCCGTTTCCCTGATTACTTCCGTCACCATGAACAATTAAGGTTTCATTTCCCCAGGGAATACGAACGATCTTCTCGGCACAATCAATGAGAGCGTGGTACTTTGCCAACCAATCCATACCAACTATGACGTCGAAGCTACCAAGTTCTACGGGCATTAAGTTAATGTTGAATAGATGATCTAAGAAGTTTAATGTACAACCCTGGATGATAGTGTTTATCCCAATTATTTTCTCATCGGCTAGTTCAACATCGTAATAATGGTCTAATGTAGTTGGTGTGATATCAATTAGGGAACTAAATGTAGTAGATACAAAACTTCTATCAGCACTAGTATCAAATAAGATAGATGCATAGCGGTCATTTAGAAGGAACGTACCCGTAACGACGTTGGAGTCTGGGTTTGTTCCTGCATTGCCCACCACATAAACCTTGGCTGGTGCATTGCCATTCCCACGTTGATTACCACGGTTTCCATTCTTCAGCTTCAGGCAGTCTTTCTTGAAGTGCCCTCCCTGAAACACCACTCTATATAACAAGTGACAGATTCTAAGTTGTCCGAAGTTCCCCACGATTGGTAATTATTCCGTTGGGACCAAGAACTCCTACCAGTCCGAGCCAAGACATGGACCGATCTTCTTGCAATTATTACACCTGGGAGCACATGGACCTTTGTGGTGATAGTTGCATTTTGTACACAAGGGCAATGATCCCGTGTACTCCCTCTTTTCACCAGGCCCAACAGTGTAAGCCCTCCCAGTGTTCTGTCTCTTGTTTTGTTGTTGGTGCCCCTGATTGTTTCCAGCATTAAACTCCAACTTCCTCTTCTGCTCAGCTTGCCTTTCAGTAATAGTGAGGACTTTTTGATCCATCTGATCATTGGCAAACTCAATTGCTTTCTCCATCGTCTTGGGTTGATATGACATTACATTTCCCCGAATCATATCAGGAAGTCCACCAACATATTTCTCAACTTCCTCTGATTCCTCGTGGAACATCCTTCCACACATCAGTGCAAGCTCTTGAAAATGCAGAGTGTAACTTGCGACATCAGTACCTTTTACTTTTAGGTTCCAGAGCTTAATTTCTAACTTCTTGATTTCACCCCTTGGGCAGTATTTGACTGTCATCGTCTTCTTTAGTGCCTTCCAGTCCATAGCATAAGCAACATCTTGAGTGACAGTCTTCATGTGGGAGTTCCAGCATGTTAGAGCATTTCCAAGGAAAGTGCATGTAGCAAAATTAACTTGGTTCTCCACATCATAGTTCCTGATATGAAACACTAATTCCGTCTTCTCGAAATATTGTGATAACACAACCACTCCTTCAGTACCCATAAAAGTAAGGGGCTTGCAATTCAGAAAATCCTTGTACGTATACTCACGGGGAGTGCGTACAGTTCCTCTAATTCCAATGTCAGAATTGTGGCTTCCGTCGCCATGACCATTAGTGCTATTTCGAAGAGTTTCATGGTTAGCAAGTGCCGCAGACACTCTTGCTTTGATTAGTTGCTCAACAGCAGCAGCTGTCATTAGGGGCATGCAAGCTGTACGCAGTTAAGCAGTAGACAGCCTTGCAGTAGTTTAGTAGCAGAGGTTCTTCTTGGCGGCATATTGTTCTAAATCACGACAATATAAAACACGTGAGTTTTCATAAACATCACAACATGACATGGGTACAACATATATATAAACAAGTCACATCACCAGTGATTACATAACTGAATAGGATCCCTCACAACAAGATAACCAAATTAAGATCGTTGACATACACATATTACAAAACATATATATAACAAGATTCACATCAACACAGTGATTAATATAACATGACTGAGATCACAACACATAACAGAATTGAGTATTAACATAACATTAATACAACACGTTATATACAAAACTGATCAATCTCACAGTGAATTATTTAACATGACTGGATCACAATACATAACAGAATTGAGATCGGCATGACATATACAACACATCATTATATAACTAGGAAAGGTAAACATACATGATTGTCTGATACAAGAAATGAAAAATACAAATCCTACTGCCGTGCTAGCTGGGTATAAAACCCATAATACTTAGCCAGCTAACATAATGATAGCTATAAATATGACATGAAAATGTAAACCTAGGCAAAACTACAGCGCACTCGGGATCATTACATGAGTTGGATCTCTAGCCTGAAAGGGTCTGAATCTGTTCCCAAAATCCGCGCTGAAACTAACCTGTAGTGATAAAAACCCCCCTTTTGGTGCAATCAATGTCTTCATCAGTGACTCCTATGAGGCGATACGGTAATCTTGCATCTGGGTATGAGTCTATATGCTTTGCATTTCCATATATGAACTGCCATACTCAACCAACGTAGTGCCCAAGCCTCTCGGAAAACGAGGGCCTCCGATCCAACAGCTCGTGGACAGTCTCATAGTGAAACTATCTTAGTCCTTGACTATCATCAACTCTTTGAAATCAACTGAGTCTCGATCCTGAGTATACTATATACACAGGCATAAATATCCTGTGTGTCATGCTCTGGACCGCAGCAAGGCTTCAGTTCCTCTAGCAATTGACCCCCTCGAGGGTCGTCGGTCTGCCTCTCAAACAGCCTCTGTCAGGTCTTACCCATACATCCATAATGCCAATATTGCCGACCTCCTTAGTCTTAACGTCTGGATCTCGGCTTCTAAAGTGCTGATACACCCATTAATCCGCTCCATGACCTCCGTAGGTCTAGGATTACGTCGAAATTTACCTAGTCGGAAACTCTCCCCCACTCATACTCGATGTGGAAGCTTTAGTAACTCGGACATTACTCATACGATGGTGGTAACTCGGGCCTCCGGGAATGCCTCCCTACGGATCGGACTGGTGGTGGTATGAATTAGTGAGGCTGGTAGTGGTGGTAGTTGGAAGATGATGGTACTGTAATGTTATATGTACAAGGTCGGGTGGATAAATTGTGTGATGATGGTAGAGGGTGGTGAGGAAATATAAGGTCGTGGAGTATGGGACAAGGTGATAGTGGAGATGGTGATGGTGGTGGTGATGGTGGTGTAGGTGCGGCGACATACTCAGCAATACGTGCCACCATGGATGGTGACATATGTGGCTCAAGTCTGACAGTCTTTCGTGCCCTACGGAGATGTGTCTGAGCAAAGGGGACCTTAGTCTGAGGTGATCTGGGTGTAGGTGCAGACTCATCCGTCTCAAATGCCTCTGTATCCCCAGCTGAGGGATATAGGTGGGTCCAACAACAGGTACAACAGAAGAGTCGGCCAGAGCTAGGTGCTCCTCTTCCTCCTCGTCATCATCCTCGTCCTCAAAGGGCTCCTCATCCTCGTCATCAGTATCATCATCATTGTCGTCGTCATCAAAGGGCTCATCATCATCATCCCCTCCATCAACAGGATAGTCAGCATGGTCCTCCTCGGGGTCCTCCTCCGGATTCTCATCCGGATCGGAGTCTGCTACATAGCCTGGTGACAAGGTGGTAGGTGAGGCATCAGCAGGTAGAGACTGGTCCTCCAAGGGTGCCTCAACATCGGATGGCACTAAGTACTCGGGGTACTCAGGCTAAGGTTCGTATGGTACCTCAACAAGTGAAGGTGGGTGCTCAGGGCTGGGCACGTAATCAAGAGACAGTGGGTGCTCAGGGCCATTTCACCTCCGAATCGTATCTTCACCTGGCACATTCTACTATGCTTCCATCAACTTCCCTCCCTTGGCACAATAGTCGGAAGAGGCGGGGCAACCGGCTGCCATAGGGAGTCTATCGTATCCGTATACGATGACTCGTGGAGAACCTCTATCAGACAGATCCTCATCAGCTCCCTAGAAGACTCTCCCTAGCTCAGAATCAGTGTAGACAGATGTGTAGGTGACTGTGGATGAAGAAGACGTGACAGGATCTGTAACACTCAAACATAGTTTACATTAGTACATATATATGACCCATAATAATATACTTAATATATTATAAACACGTATGTGAACCATGCACCATCTAGTATACTCAACTAATGCAACAAGTAATGTATAAGTGAATGTCCCATGAAAATCCCTTTGTATGATGCAATGTTTGAAAATGGTTATAGTCCAAGTAAAAACATTTGACCTGGTTCTCTATAACCTTGGCTCTAGATACCAATCTGTAACACCCCCAAATTGGGTCGCAGCGGAATAATGAGTCCGGGAGCGTTACTTCATAGATCAATAACACAAGATATGAGAACGACCTCTAAAAGAGTCGTTTAAAATACGATAAATTAGATTTATTGAAATTGTTTAATACAAAGCGCAACGGCTTAAATTTTTAAACATTTGATAACAAAGATTTTAGATCATAACAAAAATCCCAAGATGTAATAACTCTAAATCTTTTATGCATGACTCCTCAAAAGAGTATCCCAATGTATCCTTAGCACCTCGTGCCTCATTGACCTGACAAAACATGCTTTAAAATGTCAACACAAAGTTGGTGAATTCATAGGTTTATGTAAATATAATGTAAGGCCGCAAGATTTCCAAGTGTATGATAATGCAACAGATGCAAACATCACAAAGTGTAATTACGTTTCCCAAAGCTCATGACACTGAAGCTCGACATGTATGAATTGCAATATAAACTGCCAACATTGCCCTTGATGATGTTCTAACCCGCAACATCCCAAATCCGACATGGTATACGTCCGTTGTCCGGAAAACCGGCACAGTGAGTGATACTCACCCGAACGGGGATGTCAATCCCAAATAGATCTATTTATAACATTTGCGCTCACACAAAGTGATTGACAGTTCATGATAATGGGCACAATGGGTTATCGCTACTTAGGCAAACACGTAATCATGATAAAATATACACTTGCATCCAATTTGTAAAACAATGCATGTTTCTCACCCCAAAAGTTGTAAATCATTGATATAGTAAAACATGGGGCTATGAACTCACCTTAGTGAATAAACCGATGTATATGAATCAAGTGAATGGAAACGTCACGGATAAGACCGAATGCAACCTAATTAAATATAGGTTGTATGATTACAATGTACTTAATAATACTATATCACAAGTTATATAGTTACACCACCACCTAATAGTTTTTGTTTAGTTTAAAATGTCAAAACAATTTTTAAACCGTACTTTATTGAATAAATGTGTTTGTATTTGTATCCGTAAGATAAAGTGTGGATTTCGTCACATAATTGATTGTTTGTTAATAATACATGTTTTAATATCATTATTGATTATATTATTGGTTTAATTGTTTTTATAAAATAGTGCACAAAAGTGAAGATAGTGCATACGGTTTTATAAACCTCGTATCTTTATCGTTTTAACTCTGTTTCATGTGTTTCTTATGTCCACGGTTTCGTATTAATAAAATCTATCAAAATATTATATTTATAATATTTATGCCCTTGATAAACAGTAGTTCTAATTGTTTTTATAAAATTATATAAAACTACTTTTATATAATTAGTCGTCGTAACCTTCCAAAAGTCATAACTTACTCATTTTTAATCCGTTTCGCTTGTTCTTTATATGTATGGATTTGTATTTGAAAAGTCTAATTAAATTTTGTATTTACAATATGGTTTGGTACTGTTATAAATAGTAACAGTAAGTGAAAGTTTATAAAAATACTTTTTATAACTTTAATTATTGAAATCGTATTTTAATTGTATCTCGTTCGTTTTAATTCGGTTTTTAGTGATTCCTATGTCCACGTCTTCGTAATTAAAAGCTCTATTTAGGAAAATTATTTCCCAACAGTATACTGTCGTGAACAGTAACCTATTTTTATAAATTTACTTTTATAAAAATACTTTTTAACTTAAACTTGTAAATAACGTATCACCTTCATTTTAAATCCGTTTTTCGAGTTTCTTACATGTTTGGATTCGTCATGAAAAGTACTATCTTTATAAAATATCTCCCTTAATATATCAGATCTGAAACAGTAAATATTTTTATAAAATAACCTTTATAAAAATACTTTTATACATTTAATTATTGTAAACTTAAAAATGTCATATCTCCTTCGTTATTGCTCGGTTTTTCAAGTTTCTTATATGCTTACGATCCTTGTGATAAGTACTAATTAAATAAAATATAAAATATATATGTTATTTGACGAAATCAAACAGTAGGTACCAAAATAGTTTACATGTTTTTGTTTTATAAAACAAGTTTTATACTTCCATTTATTAAGAGCTTTTGTACAATTCTTTTATCAAGTTTTCTATCATATATCTTACACCTATTAAGTCCTCTAAAAGTCCATAACAATTGTCCAAGTGAAAACCATGTCCTTGTGATCTTTTTATACATAAACTTGTAATTAACTTTCAATACAAAATGATTTACAAACTAAACTCATAAATCAACTAGTACTTATATTAAGTGTGTATTTTCATTATGTATTGTTTCATCATTATACTTATAAAATTAAAACCTATATATGCCTTGTTATATCTCATCATTTCATGAAAATAAGCTAGGTGGTGTTTAACATATATAACAAACATGTAAAGTAAGAATTATGAATAAATAGAAATGTAACATCTTAAATAGACTTTATAGAAGTGTAGTGGAATGATGAACACAAGCTTATC